>LOJH01012862.1:8358-25268 GCA_001685095.1 Ellobius talpinus | reverse complement strand
CTCCTCCTCCTCCTCCTCCTCCTCCTCCTCCTCCTTCTCTTCTTCTTTTCTTCTTCTTCTTCTCTCATATTTCTGTGGTGCTGAGGATGGAACCCAGGGAGGGGCTTGAACCTACTAAGCAAGCACCCTGCTGCTTACCTACAGTCCTACCCTGCCATGTCCCATTCTCATTGAGGAGCACCATCTCGCTTCTCACCCCTCTCTAAAGCACATGTTAACGTATGTATCAATTGAGAGTTTTAAGATCAGCATGGAAGCAACTTTAGATGTTCACAGCTTAAGGAAGGAATTGATTTAACCAGTGATGGCAGAGCTGAGAAGCCAAATGAGGGACCCAGGAGGAACCCAGAGAGATCAGTAAAAGCAAGACAGCTTCCATCTCTAGCTGTGTGCACATTTTTTTTAATTTTACTTGTGTGTGTAGCAAGTCTTCGAGGCCTGTCAGGGATTCAAAATGTGGCAGACACATGCAGGAGTCACGTGCTCTGTGGGCTGAGGCAGAGGGATGCGCTCTAACAGTTGGAAGTAAAGTGACCAAAGGATGTCTCTGGTGCTTCCTGGGTCCCCATGGGAACCAGCTAAAAGGTGCTTTCTTGATGTCATTTTGCCTGAACTTCTAGGAAGCAACCTAAGTTCTGGGCCACTTTATGAATGGATCTTACTACATGTTTTATTCTCTTAGCAATAATCTTTGCTACATAAATTCTGGGCCGCTTTATGAATAGATCTTACTACATGTTTTATTCTCTTAGCAATAATCTTTGCTACCTAAGTTCTGGGCCGCTTTATGAATGGATCTTACTACATGTTTTATTCTCTTAGCAATAATCTTTTACAAAAGCTGCCATTCAGGAAGCTAGTGAGCTGTGTTTATTTAGGAACATGGGGGGGGTTGAGATGGAAGTAGATTGCTCTTCTAATATCAGCTCAAATTCACTCATCTGCCAGATGTGCCCACATGCATCACAGGCACACCTGGTACCTCTGGAAGTCAGAAGAGGGTATGGGAGCACATGGGACTGAAGCAACAGATGGCTGTGAGCTGCCACCTGGGTCCTGGGGATCAACTTTGTCTCAGGACTCTCAACCACTGAGTCCTCTCTCTAGCTCTACTGATCGGACTTTTGACAAAAAATTTGGCTTCAATTAAGGTAAAAGTCAGATAATAAGGCCACAGAGTCTGGGGGTACCCGCCTTAGTCCTGTTCCCTGTCCCCACGTGCTTCTTTCTTCGCTATGGGGCCCTGTATCACACATGTTCTTCTTTGTTCTCTGTGTCTTAGCTTTCACTTGACCAGTAATTCACACTTCAAAGGATTAGGTTTATTTAGGTCAGTCATAACTTAGAACAAATGTAGACCAAGGACCCATCTTCTGATGCCTAATATGACACAATGACACTGACCCAGACATTAGGTATAGTTTGGATGGGAAATATTAAAATTAGAACATAAATAATGACAAAAGACAATGACATCTACAAGTAGCTTGAACATAGACTATTTCAAAACCAGTGTTTGTATGACAACCAGTCTGAAAACTTAGGAGGGACTTTTTAAAAGTTTAAAATAAAAACAAATTTTGAAAGGGCACATAACATGAAGTCATAAGATAAAGTTTAATACATTTGATCATGTTAAGACACAAAACACAGCCAATCTAATCAAATTTCAGGCATGCATTTACATAAATATATTAAATTAAGAAAAGACATTATACACTTAAAACATCCTTTCACCTAAAAAACATTAAATCCACAGATCAACAATAAAGCCAATTCTCGCATTTACCACTTTCTATTTTCAAGATAACACAAACACACTTGTTAGAATTTATATGCATTATACATATATTATATATTACATAGATAGTGTGTATACATATGTAGTGTTTGTACAGATAGATAAATATATATATACACGGGTATGTGGACATGTACAGATACATAGAGATGTACTTGAGACCGTCTGTACTACTCATCGCTGCTGGGGTCCAAGGCTCAGGCAAGCTGGAGCTAGTTGGAGTGAAAGTCTCTTTTGTTTTGGATATCATCCCAGTGAACTTCCAGCCCTGTCCTTGCGGATGCCCTTGCCTCTCATATACGAGGCACTTCAGCATTTATATTGCAGTAATGAATACATTGCTGGTTGAATCAAGGAAATCTGCATATTTTTACAGACTGATTTAGTGAAACCAGATTAGTTCAAACTCCGGAGGATCATGTGAGCCAGTAGCCGTGCATATTAAGTTTTAGAATGTTCTAGAAATCATAAAGAGTTCCTAGCCTAGTCCTGATCCTTTCAACTTGCACTTGGGCTTCCTAATCGTTCCTACTATCTGCTGCCTCTTATTAACAGAAACCCAAGGATGGATTGGTTCTGAAATGTCCTGTAAAATATGGACAGACCACTTTAATTGTCAATAACCTGAGGGAAATAGACAACTCAAAACACCAAAATATGTGAGAAGAATCAAACACAAAACCACCCCTTAACACTTAACAAAAAAACTTAACAATCACAGATAAATCCAAAGAGGACACCAGATTTTCCTATTACAATTCTTTTGTGCTTATGGTCATGACTCAATAATTCTTTTCATTGTAATTAGGTAGATTTATTTTAAATAGTAGTCTGTTAGCTTGTCCCAGAGAATCAAGTTTCCCGAATTCTACAGCACTTCAGTATGACTGTTACTTCACGGTTCTTAGCAGCATGCAGGTTCACACACATCCTCTGAGTAGAAAAAGATATGGGGATATCTGACATCATCAGGTTGTCAGTTTAGCTTCTCAAATTAATATGATGAAATGAACCCTCTGAACATGGATTCTTAGTTCATTCCAGAAAAAGTCATGCCCAGATTTTAAGATTATGGGGTAAAGAAGCATCCAATGTTTATTCTGGCACAGACCATACCCAGCCTAATCACACTTCATTTGTGTGATTGGGAATGACTGATTAGCCAGCTTTCAGTTCAGAGAGAAATGTTCAAGACGGAATTTCTAACTGTGAAGAAAAAACTTATATTATTTGGCCACTGTGAATTTTCCATCGTAATATATAGTGTATATATATTATTGAGATATAATATACATATACTATAGAGAAAAAATTAAATATATACATTAGATTATATATATTAGATGATAAAAAGCTATTCTTTTTACTTAAAAGACTGATAGCCAACTGAGACAATATACTATATATAGGTATGTTTACGTGCCAGGACGTGGATATATGTATTTCAAATCTATAAAGAATACATATTCAGAAAAGAAAACCCTGAATAAACAATGACATCTTACTTTGTGAAGGACATGAAAAATTACCTTAGAATGAATGCTGAATTAGTACCGTTTTTAAAAATTTTACTGTTGACTGACAAAAACAAATGAGAAATTTTATGTATAAGGCTTTTTATTGATGCAAGAAATCTATTACTTATTTGCATCTTTTCAATTTACATACCCTAAATAAATTGTATGGGAAAACAAGGTAAAGAATGGGTGGATCTTGGCTTCACACTTAATAGAACTTAAGGAAATGCCAATCTCATAAACAAAGAAATCTCTCCAAGGCTGCTAGAATTTTGGGAATCAAGCATCTAGCTCCACATCATCTTCCCATGAGTCCTTTGTACTCTTCTAGAAGGCGACTCAAGCCCATTCCAGAAGTTACTCAGAGGAGATGGCACCAATGAAGACACGTAGGACTTGCTAAGACCCATACCTGACAGGCTCGAAGAACATGTTTTCAACATCTAGATGTGTGTGCTCTTAGACTTTGTATCTCATTTCATGTCATATTTCTAATCGGATATGTGGCCTATTTGTGCTGGTGTGACAAAGAAAGACAGAGCAAATTTATGTCTCACATATGGAAAGGGGAGCTTGCTGATGGGAATCCATCAACGTTCCCAGAAACAGTGCCACCACTTTCCCCAGGGAATAAAAATGTGTTCGTTTTCTGAGCATATAAATTTGGTTGAGTTCTCTGACACGCAGACCTCATGGCAGGGAGGATTAAGTGTCTGAGGTCATCATCACCAAGACACTAGTTTTCTGCCAAATGGATTTGGAATAGTTTTCCTCAAAGTAGACTCTGTAGAGATGGTTGTCACTTTGATTGGAAGTAGCTAGGAGTGTCCCTCCTGTCATCTCAAGCTTTCTACTACGGTGGCTCTCCTCGTCTTTCTAGTGACTTTGCTGGAAGACTGGCATGGGGCAACTACGCTGGTGGATCTGTGTGCTTTTTGTCATTTCTTTCCATGACTGCAGTAGACCAGCCTGCTGTGCTATTTCTCTACTCTTCTTAGTGATTCTGAACTTAAGTCAGTGTGGTTCCAGGAGAGAAAACAAAAGAAAATAAGCCCCAACAAAATGTATAGGTATCTGTTCCAGGATAACGCCATGACGGGCACACGTGATGTGTCTGTTTAGAGAAAACCAACGTAAAATGCAGGAGAGTGGAGGAAGAAGAGATCCAAAGAGAGATGGTAGAGAGACACAGGTGGAGGGGCAGAGAAGGGTGAGGGTGGAGAAAACTCAGGTAACCTTCTAGACGGAGGCTCAGGAAGTA
The DNA here is from genome assembly GCA_001685095.1 of Ellobius talpinus. Taxonomy (NCBI): domain Eukaryota; kingdom Metazoa; phylum Chordata; class Mammalia; order Rodentia; family Cricetidae; genus Ellobius; species Ellobius talpinus. Next base: position 20,689 of record LOJH01012862.1, on the reverse strand, counting down.
AAGGGATACAGCTCCTTGACTGCTATACTTCCTCCCCTTACCAACTTAACCTGGGCTTCTTTCCTGGGCTAAGAGAAAGAAGAGGAACTCCTAGCAGATTGGTGTGTGCTTGGAAAGACTTCATCTGCACAGCTACTTCCTACCTCATTTTCTCACCCTGTGGTTCAGATACTAAAACAAAGGTCAGAAACAAACAAAATGACAGTATGTTATTCTGTAGCAGTTCCCAAGACAGCCACGAGGGAAGCCATCACTACTCAGCAGCATGCAAATGATAAGGAAATAGTTTTCTAGCTGGGTTTTGTAGACATGCATAGATTTCTTTGCCCATCCTTCATGAAACTAATCAGTTAAATTGTAGAAACTTCTGAGTAAGCTTGTGAAATATCTTCCAATACCTTAAGTAAGATCCTAACATGAAAAGGTATAAATGGAAACATTTTTGCCATCACTGAGCTTGCCTAAATACCCCTCCTTTGCAATTTAATGATATTTAGTTTTCATATCATTGATTTATGTGCTTTGAATCAGGGCAAAAGTGTGGCAACAATACTGGTAGGAGGGTTATTTTACACTTAGCTGGTACCTGGAGCTTCAGCTCAAGGATGGGCAGGGAATAGTAACTGTTTATTTCTTCTTTGTCATACACAACAGTGTTCACAGAAACGACATTCTTCCATTTTAGATTGTGTGCTTTTTTAGATGGGTAGATTTTGACTTTTAAATGATTAAACATTTATTTTTCTTAGCTCATACTTTTTAACCAATTCCCATCTATCTCTCACAAATCATTTATGAAAATCCCCAGTCATTTATTTAAAAAACAACTTCAGGGAAGAGGTCAAAGAAAATTTTGGAATTGGTCATGTAGTCTAAAATGCAGAGTCATCTATAGTCATCGCTATCTACTTTCCTCCTAAGGACAGAAAGGATGGAGTCTAGAGACTCTTTGCTTGGGTTAAATATCCTATCTTCTATAAAGAGAATTTGGTATTACATTTGAATAACTCATTATAGGAAAGGCAATAACATCTCCAAGTCACTTGAAAGAGAGCTATGTAAAACAGCTCTGTCTAGGTTGCTTGAGTAGAATGCCTACCAATGGAACATCTTCTCTTTAAGATGTAAAAAGAAGCACTTGGGCTTTAAGACTTTGCTGGATTTCCAGGGGTATTCTTGTTTTTGCTCAAACTGTGACTGGGAGCATGTGTAATAAAACTGTCCTATTTGACAGATTTAGACAGCTGGCTTCTTCAAGAGACATTTGCTTTCTGTCACTGTCACCCATGCCGAATAAAGGATGATTTGATAGGAAGGGCCACTTACAAAAATGGTGGTCAGGGCAGTTTTTTCTTTCTTTCTTTCTTTTTTTTTAAATTGTAAACCTTTCTGTGATGGAATTCAGTAAAAGGACTACGAAGAGAAAGCCAGAGAGACAAGGGATTGCTCTTAACCTACAGATGCAGGCTACTGCATGGTTCATTGCGAGATTTGTCACAGTGCTGGGCCAATGGAGAGCTGGTGCAACTGGAGGGACCACCCTTTTTCTGGGGTAAGAGGGCAATTTGGTCTCCATGCTCATTTAGTCCCAAGACTTCTCTGAATAGACTGTCAATTGAAGCTAAATTGTGCACAATTATGCATGCACTTTTTAATGCAGGCTATTGTTCACCAAGCACCAAGATTTCTCAACCCATTTCCATTGGTCTGATGTCACTGGAACTCCAAGTAATCATATATGGAAGACAGGCGTAAGTGGAGCCAATGAATTGTTTCTACATTGTGGATTCTTTAGAATTCCTTAGAATCCACAATGTAATTGCAACTCTCTCCCTTCAAACAACAGAGGACTACTATCTGGGAGACTGCTGTTGTTGTTTCAGAATGAAGACTCATATTCCTGAGGATGGGGAGCCTGTGCGCAATATCATCCATTGCTGAGCACTTACATGATTCTACAATTTGGATTCCAGAGGAATGGATGTCATGGTAGAGGGTGTGTGCTTATCACAGTCAGTAGTACAAAAACCCTTATACACTGTTAAAACCCAAACATGGAAAGATGGCAAACGGAAAACCATTAAGAAAAATGCCTGTCAGATGCTTGTAATTTAAGTTTAGAGTACATTATTTCTTTAAGAAAATCTGAACAGAGCATTTGTAGGAAATTGATCAAGGCAAGAACCAAAGGGTGTTGTCCCAGCATCGTGAAGGGACCTATGCATTGGGAGTTTGTGTTGTCAAGAATGAGGATCCTAAGAATCTGTGCATCTGGCAGCTTACACAACCTGAGCTGGCTATGAACGAGCAGGTCATTCTCCATGGAGGGTGGATTCAGAGTGCACGCCATAAGCTTTTAATCCCTCAGACTGACAGACTGGCTGTGGCGAAAGCACTTCACAAGTGTGCAATGCTGGCACTCTGGAAGGACTGTCTGCTTCCTCGCTTTTCCGTCCGACCAGCGTGATTACATGTCAGCATAAGAACACACTGCTACATTAGATCCACAGCACATTAGAGGCTATTTGCTTTTTTGCTCCCCTTCTTTCCAATAGAGCTGATGAAAATGTAACTTTAGTATTTTACAGGACAGGGTAAAGGTGTTTCATCTAGTTGATGTCTATATTATAAAAATAAAATAAAAATATAAATATGTAACACAAACCCAGTGCCTATTGTTACACAAAATATACAATAGAAGCAGTCTATTCAGGAAGATTGCTTTTTCAAATAGGTCATTCTGATTTAATCATAAAACATTTGAAAACCATCTTGAGATTAAGCTGAAGTAACTAGATTGATCTATCAAATAAAATGGTAAATGAACAACATTCTGTAATAGACACATCACCCGAAATGAAGCTGACAACCTTACATCAAGTTGCTTGTTCAGAAATTCACCAAGGAGTTTGGAAACATGCTCTCTTATTATAGACCTTTAATATAAAAATATTTCCACCACATGGCACAACAACATTTCAAAAGCCTACTGTGGTTGACTTTAGTAATTATAGACAGAAATTTCCCAGGAACTAAAAGAATATCTTCTGATGCCATAAACATTCTGTGATTAATCCGCAAATGGAATTTCTGTGTGAAGCACTTCACACTAGGAAGTAGATATTAAAAAATAAAAAAACCAAAACCATCTGTTATACAACCTTGAGTTTGGGGATTGTGTGTGTGCGCACATGTGGACATGTGTATGTGAACAAACGTGCAACATACACACTGAAATCTGCATATTTCTGGAAATTGCTTTTAAGTTACTAAAAGAGAATGAACTCACAGGAGTGTGTAGCAGGAGGAGAGTCTCTCTTTTTAATGACAAGATCAAATAAATGCCCACCAGGAAGGAATATTCAAATGTCCCAGAAACTATACAATGTAACTTGTAAGATCCAGCAAATAAGATGTCATGTCAATGATCTGATCCAGAATACCTGCCCTGGCAACTCTGCGTATGCTTCTGTCCACTTGTTCACACTGAGGACCAAGATAGCCTTTCTTACAGAGACACTTGTTCGGTCTCACACAGACCCCTCCGTGACGACATGCTGGCTCACATTTGGCTGCAAGAAAGAAAACAACATAGTATTCTTAATCTTCACATCAGAAGCCATCCATGTATGAGGTCAAGTATTTGATTAGTAAGGAAAGGTAGAAAAAGAAGACAGAAGATATTCGCAAAATGGTGGTCAGAGGAATATACAAGCAGGACAGTTTCTAGACATGAAGTTTTTTAGGGACAGGAACCGAGCTAAATGTCCGGGTGTCAGCACACTGAGAAGTAGGGCTCATAAGAAACTACTGCGGTCATTTGAAAAAGTGGCACTAACACAAATGTCAGTGCTTCCAGCTCCTGCTCCAAGGGGCATTTCAACAATAGGAATTCCCTTCCTTCATGGTAGGAGCACATGGAGGGGGGGAGAGGCTGGCCTTGAGAAAGGGGACACCGGCTGGAGCACTTCCACTGTGACACTGAAATAAAGTCAGTTTGGGACTGAAGCTGCATGCAGTATCTGGCATCTGGTCTCCCTGACAATCCCTGCTTCCCATGCTAAGATGGAATGAACAGGCACATTGGTCTCTGAGTATATCTGAAGTCCCATTCTGGGCTCAGTGTAAGAGCCTGGCAGAGGGCCTTCTGAACAATGTTCTTTAGGGCTGTTTTACAGCAGAGAGTCTGTTTATTAAATCATTTTTCTACTATCATAGAGGAAGAGAAAGTAAAGGTTTACCGCTAAAATGATAGAGAGACACAGTTTGATAGAGTCATTATTTGTCACTTATTGGTAAGTCTGGGGGTGGAGCCACCACAGACAAAATAAAATTCTTTGAATACATTTCCTTGTCAAGATTGGGATCACTTTTGCCTTTTCAGATACAGTATTGAAAATTCATGACTCTGAAACTGACCCATGGAAAAGAAAGTATAAAGAAAAAATGAAAATAATTTTCTCTTTCAAATTTATGGAAGATGTGTGAACCACCTGGGTGTATAAATAAAATTCTTCATTGGAGACATCTCAGATTACTTTTATAAAGTGTTTTGTTTTTTCTTATTTATTGAAAATATTTAAACTTAATCAGGAGAAAATCTTAGTTGAGAAGATTCTATAGAAACAAAACAAATGTTAACCAAAATGAACCAACAGGAACATGTTTCTCTTATTGTGAATATTAAGACAAGACACTGTATAACGTATTGGTACTTAACACAATTTGTTCACCCCCAGCTTAATCATGCTGCCCAGAGAAGATTCTCAGAAAATATTCTTTAACCTATGTTTGTTTGAGGTAACATAGCAGTTAGATAAAGTGCAATGAAGCTAACAGAACTGGCTGCTATATCAAGAAACAAGGGGTTAAGAGGAGTACATAGCAAACACAAAAAGAAGTGAGGAACAATACCCAGGCATATGACTATTATTGCATTCATGCATTGATTCTTAATTTTGTGCTCAACTGACCAAGAGGGAGATGGACTTGGTCCATAGAGTGGATGTTCTTGTTCTGAATAGCTACCTGATTCTGCTGAGTTGTAACTATGTGTCTCTCACCTCTAATCAGATGTTAGTAATGTTACGAAATGGGAAAAGCAATTTAAGCTAAAATATGTACTGTCTATATGACTCTTAAGTATTGATTGTTTAAGCTAAAATATGTACTTTCTATATGACTCTTAAGTATTGATTGCTTTTGTTAGGCAATGTGCGAGTGGACAAGTCATAATTATAATATATCTTGAAACAAATGCATCTTTAGAATAAAAAGTCAGCATTTATGTGTCAAGAAAAATATTAAATATTAATTTAGATTTTGGTTTTCATTGGCAAGGTATACTTTGCTATGTGAGACCGTATGGGTCAAGATCACTTGTGATTAATGCATATGCACTCCTTGCTGAATTTGTATTTAAGTTTCTAAGTTCATTCACTTTTCTTTTTTATTTATTTATGTATCTGAGTGCTCTGTCCTTCTGTATGTGTGCAGGACAGAAGAGGGCATCAGATCCCCCTATAGTAGGTGCTGGAAATTGAACCCAGGACCTCTGGAAGGACAACTGGTGCTCTTAACCACTGAGCCATCTCTCCAGCCCTTATTCATTTTTCTTAACTTCACACCAATTAGCATTTAACATTGCACAAAATGGAGGGAATCTCACACAAAGGGGTGGATCCTTGTACACAGATGTGCTTCGGTCCCTTTGAGCCGCTGTGCACTTTATGGCGAGGCACAGGGGCAGAGCAGAATAGGAGAGTCTTTAACATATGCCTAGATAATTGCATTTTCCCTTTTTAGCCAGAACTCCCTGCACCCCCCCCAGAATCTTTGCTCCCAGCATGTCGCAGTGAGATGCAAGCAGCGAAGCTAGAGTGAGCATTGATGGGTGTCTGGAAAATGCTTGCACTTGGCCAGGACTTTGGCAAGCACTAACTCTTTAGTGGTGTGAATATTGCAAATGTAACTCTGTGATGTGTTGTTTTCATTTTTTTCTTTTGTGAAGGGATCCAGTCATTTAATGATCTTTTATGCTTATGATTAACTGAAATATATGAATGGGCCATATTAAAACAGGAAAGATTCCATTCGTACCTTCAGAAAGAGATATTGTAAAGCACCAGCCCCTGTACACTAGATGGCTCTAGAAATTGGTGATGCTAGTTTCTCAAGCACCAAGGGCCACTTTCAGTGTCCCAGATGATAGAAACACTAACCAATTCTGCAGAAGTCTCCTTCCCAGCCTGGACTGCAGCAGCATTTGCCCGTGGGGGTGTAGTAGCCATTCCGACAGAGCCGGGAGCAATCCGAGGTCAGGGTCTGTGCAGGTTGAACCGTGACTCTGCATTCCTCAGGCATTAAAGGTCTGCATCCCAAAACAAGAGTTGACATAGCACATCAGTTGAAAACCAGTATGATGAAACTGAGTGATCTTACAGCTTACCAAGGATGTTTGTTGCTTTCAAAAGAGATCTTTTTTGTCAAATGATACAGTCAACTCACAGCTTCAGGAGAACAGAAAATCACACCAGTGATGTGAAGTAGACTAAGGAACTTTATTACCATAAAATTTCTCCATAAAAATATAAGAAGAATAATACAGCTCTTTCGTATTCATTACAATTCTAGAAACTGTAATTTTAAATGTTTAAAATTGGCATTTGACAGTATGTGCGTTTGTGTGCATGCACGTGCGCAGATGTGTGTGTGTTTGTGTGTGTGTGTGTGTATGGGTGTGCATGTGCCATGGTTGTGTGTAGGTTAGAGGTCAATCCTGTGATGTCAGGTCTCTCTTTTCACCTTTCCATGGTTTTGGGGATGGCGCTCATGCCATTAGGATTGCTCAGCGAGGGCTTTTGCTCAGTGAGGGCTTTTACTCCCTGAGCCTTTTTGCCAGCACTCAAACTGCACTTTTAAAAATAGATGGGCATGAATATTTTGAAGCTTCCTTCCACCAAGATCCATAAACACTTTTAGAGATAGCACCTGGGAGTTCCTTCTTGTGATTGGCCTGGCTGGCAATATCCCAGAGCCGGTTATATCTGCCGTAGTGAACACTGGCTGTCTAACAAACGGGAATGAATCCCTTCTGTTCCCTTCTCTCGTCTTTCTTTTTAATGGTTCTTGGGGTCAAACCCAGGGCTTTGAACACATTAGGTGCATGCTCTTCTGCTGAGCTACATGGCTGCACTTCTCTCTGCCCCCCACCACAGTCTTGTCTTTTGGGGCAGGGCCTCTTAGTATCTCTCTCTTTCTTGTCTGTCTGTCTCTCTGTCTCTGTCTCTCGTTCTCTCTCTGTCTCCATTTGTGGCAGGGTCTCCCCATCTCTGTCTCTGTCTTTCTTGCCTTTTGGGGAAGGGTCTCACTGTAGTTCAGGCTGGCCTCAGATTCGTTTGTAGATTGGTCTTTAACTGGAAAACCTCTTACTTTAGCCTCTCAATTACCAGGATTACAGTTGTGTGCCAATGCACCCAGATCATTTTACATTTAATTTGAGATAGCAGCCTTCTGATTTGTTCTCCTAGAAAGATATACTAATATGCATGTGCAGGTGAATATTTATGCTACTGAGTAAAAATTTAAACTATTAATGCAAAGAAAGGTATACAGAATGGAGATTTTATGAATTATATAAAGTCAAATTAATTTATTGTATATAATAATTTAATTAACTCCTGTTACAAAGAATGTTAATAACAAGCACAAATATATCATTTGTGATGTGAAACTTCATGCATTTTGTATTAATTGTTCTACACTGTTGTCATTTATAGAGAAAGCTAAGCCATCAAAGATTTTCAATTATTCTTCTGCTTTCCTTAGTTCTGAGCTTAAAGGTGTCTATCACCACACCCTGACCAACTGATAAACTTTTATGTCATCAACATAAAACTAACCTCCCCATAAAACCCCCCAAAGTTTACTGTATTTTTATTGCCTAACAATCCTTACTTATAGTATAGTTACATTTATTTATTAAATATATTATATTATTATAGCATTATATATACTAATATAAATTATGTGCTTTTATATTAGCTATAATATTAGTATATCAAAGGCCAAAATGTCAAGGTCAGCACATCCTAAAGACAGGGATTTGTTTCCTTCTCCAGAGAAGAGGCAAGCCAACATATTTAAATTCATTTATCTAGGAAGATGTTTGATCAAGTCTGACGAAGATCTTTGGTAAAGTCACGTACTCCTTCCCCTCCACATGATGTTTGCTATGGTTACAGCCTCCTTTCCAGTAAATAAACAGACTCCTTTACATGAACTGAAGGAGGAGGAGGAAGGACAAGCTAGTGCATAAATACTGCCTAGCTATACCTAGAGGACAGCTAAGCAGAAATAGATAGTGTGCATCCGTCATACGGTAACTAATTCAAATATTATTTTCATCAGCCTAGAAAATTGTGTGTTTAGTATATAATCTAATTAGAATCATTTGAGTAGTTTTGTTCTTTTAAACAATCATTTTTTTAAGCTCTGGACTCTGAGTTCTACTGAATGGAGTCAGAAGTAACTTTCAAAACAGAAAATATAGCCAACAGGGTGTTTGGCCTTGCAATAAAAAAATACATTGAATCTATGTGTTGACAGCTATCCCCACGGCCCTTAAGCTTAATTTGAGTCAGAAAAACATATTTCCTCATCTCCTGACATGACAGATAATAAAACACTGAGGGGATATCACAGAAAATTGTTCAACAGTCTGCAATTTATAAAATATTGTTTTCAGAAAGTTAAGGCATTTTCTCGGAAGCTCACTGTGGCTGGTTTTGTGTAGTAATGCAAAGGTTTGGACACTTCTTTGAATGAGGAGGGACAATGGAAGCATAGGTCATTTCCAACACACACTGTCTGCATTGACTTTCTGTGACTAGAAAAGGCCAGCAGTGGCTGTCTCTGGGTAGTGGGATTTGGGGTGGTTTTAATTTAATGCCATTTAATTTAATGAATGATGAAATAAGTTAATAGATTAAACATCTTCTGTCAGCGTGTGTTGAATCCTCTCCTTCTGAGTGGGTAGTGTTGACATCCATTTTGTATTTCACCAAAAAAGGCTCATTCTTAATTTTTTCAACAGTATACACATTTAAAATTCATTCTGTTATAAAACCAGACACATAGACCTTAAATGCAGCTTATTTATAAAATACTGGCCCACTGGAGGTTTTAGCATGGCTTCTGTTGGTGACTTCCTGAAGGGGAGGGGGATATAAGAACTCTCCGCGTCAGCCATTTAAAGTCATTTGGAGCTCATGGGAAAGTGTCTCCTAGCTATTGTCACTTTTATGAAACCGTTCCTCTTCCATTGTTTTCCCATTCTCAACAGCTAAGAGAAATCAGTTGTCTAAACCTTTGTTACTCACAGTCTAGGCTCAGATGAATGGCAGCTGGCAGGATGGCAGGAAGGGTCAAGCCTAAGGAGCTATTCTAACTGGGGGCCATTTCCTAACCAGAAGCAACTAATGCAGTCATTATTAATTAGTGTGTTCAGGAGCTTCTGTACAGAAAGCTTTGGAATCTTATAACTGGGTGGAGTCTGTTCTCGGCAGCCATCTTGCTATGCCATGGTAGCTAATCCTATGGTTTAGTGGATTCCCCAACTGCATGATACCCTACAATCACCTTACTGCTCCCTGTGTCTAAAGGCAGTCTCAACTCTTCTGCTTCAAGAGGGGGAGGGGAGGGAAGCTGCTTATGATGGTGTAGATCTGCCTGTTACCCATTTGTGTAAGTCAAGGCAGAGAAATGATCCCTGAGTGCTGAGTTATCCTGTGACAACCTTGTCCTAGTGTCATCTTCCAAGGTCAATGCACATATAAATGGCTGTTCTTCCCGTAATGCTCTTCAGTCTGGTTAGTCAGTGCGACATTTTCCTTTTTACAGGGCACTCATGAGGATAGAAATCTAGAGGGCAAAGGATTGACAGCAATGTGTGACTGTCCACAGACACTGTGTAACCAATTTTGAAGTTGCCCTTGTCAATTTATCAATTCAGTTGGGCTGTGTGAGGACTCTTCCTCGTCTGGAGCATAGTCATAGTCCAGGTTCAACACAAAGATGGACTCTTCCTGTGTGACCAAAAAAACAGCCATCTTCTTGGGATATAGGGTCCGTGGAAACAGGAAGGTGCTTTTTTTTGTTTTTGTTTTTAACAGTGTTCTCCTCCTTGGAGCATAATGAGATCCTGAATGCTTTTGAGGCCCTGAGTCTATTCCAGTTTCCAGTTGTTCCTGAATCACCGACATGTGCTCCCGGGGAGGGTAGACTTCAATTCAAGAATAACTATAATTTTGCATAGGTCATATTATATATAATCCCATTGCAACTTTTTAGCTTGTACTGTGTTTCCTAAAGCTATAATTTAGACAGCTAGGTTCAATGTTCTGTGTTATTTCTAAACAGCATATAGAAGTTTCTGTTCAGAAGTACATTGAACAAAATGGGTCTGGGAAGTCTGAGGGTTCCTGGGATCTAAAGCTTCTCCCTCACAGCCTGAACTCACCAACTTTCCTGACACGCTCACTAAGAGGGCTGAGTGGCACTAACACCTATTAATGTGGTGACAGTCCAGTCACTACCTCAGTCCCACAAATATCTAAAATGGCATGGGAATCTCTCATGGTTGTTTGCTTGTTTTTCCAAGTGTGGTGTCATACAATTTTAATCCCAATATTCTTTGGGAGGCAGAGACAGGTGGATATATGTGAGTTCAAGGCCAACCTGGCTTACAAAGCGAGTTCCAGGACAATCAAAGCTACACAGAGGAACTCTGTCTTGAAAAACCAAAAAAAAAATTCTAACATTTCTCACTCTAGGCCTCTAGGCAAAGTAGTTAAAACTGATAATGTCATTTGCTTTTAGATGGGAAGACAAGCTTATCAAATTACCTTAAATGTTTGATACATTTACAGCCTCCTGACTCTAGACAGTTACAGATTTATCGTAGGATTGGAGGTTGGGAGAGAGTTTTGGCAGTTCAGTTAACAGCACAACCAGAGTGGGAAGCTAGCTCGCTGCCTTCGGGGAGACTGGAAACACACATAACCAAACTGTGATGGATGTGAAACTCTGAGCTCAGGAGGAAGGAAAAATCAAAGAGCCAAATCAGGGTCCCCATAGGGGTGGGAAACTCAGATTTTATTTTCAACTGATCACTAAGGCAACAACTAATGATAATGTAATAAGAATAAAAACAGAATAAGAATGTAAGATATTCAGGGGATTGAATACTATCAGGTTCTAGCACCAAGCCAGAGGGAGCTGGTGGGTGAAAGGAAGATATATGAATTTTAGACGTGCCTTTAAGAATCTTGAGCTCTTAGTAAATGAATCCATTTTTGAAAGATAAATTTTTCATTATTCATACTCTCCATTTTAAGTATTTGTAAATAGAAGCCATTTGTAGGTGGGAATTCAGTCAAAATCTCATGGCAGTTGAATAGTTAGCATAGAGACTAATGGTCCAGCATTCAAAATTGATAGATTAAGAAAGACTATAATGGAATAAAATGGAAAATTCCTTTGAATGTTTGGTAATATGTCAAATCTATAGGATATAGGGACTATATATGTGTGTGTGTGTGTGTGTGTGTGTTCTCACCATAAAAAAACAATGTGAGAGCTAGTGGATATGCTAATTAGCTTGACTTAATAATTTCACATTATTCACATAATTATAAAAAATCAAGTTATCCCTACAGCTTACTGGGTTTTTTTGTTTCTAGTGGTTCAAAAATGCTAATGGAAATTTTCATAAATGAACCAGTAAGGCTTTAAACTCTGCCATTCTAGCATGTTGTTACAAGTTTTCTGCTTTACTGCGAGTCATGGCTTCGATTCTCTCTGCTCCTAACTTCTATGTTAACCTTTACCATGGGCGTGTGCTGGAGAAATGTTCACAGGGTAGATGCCTTCTGCAGTTGCAGGCACCCAGTAGGGCTCTTGAAACAAATCCCCCAAGGGTAAGGCTTGGGGGCATGTGTGCACTGTAAACATCTACAATTCTTGTTGGTCAGTTAATTATGCACTAACAGAGCTAGGGAAAGCAGTTTAGAATCATCGTGATGGCTATAAAATCAGGGAAAACTTCAAGGGGGAAGAAGCAGAATTAGGTTAGCATTTATAAATATAAATCTGTCATCATTTTGAATAAAGACATGATTATTTTCAAAAATAGGACCCAAACAGTATTTAAAATAACATGAACATACTAGTTTTTCCTAGGTTATGCAAGACTTTGCTGTGAAGCAGGTAAAGGTTCTGTGCAACACTGCAGGGATCACACCTGTCTATCTAAGTCTGCCTGTAAATACAC
>LOJH01012861.1:14810-25272 GCA_001685095.1 Ellobius talpinus | reverse complement strand
CCGCCGCTCCTGCCGCCTACCCGACCGGTAAGAGCTCCGGGACCCTGTCGGCGACGCTGGGCACGGGCTGTGCGCCTGGGTTTCCAGGGATCCCAGGATCCGGCAGGTTGGGCAAGGGGCGTCCGGAGCGCGGCCCGGTCGGTCGCTGCGCCCTCTCGGTGGCCCACCCTCCCCTCCCCCGGCCCGGCGACGTGGGCCACGGATCTCTGGCTCAGAGCTGCTCCCAGCCGGGTCGCGAACTTAACTTTGCAGCTGGCGGCTGCGCGCAGGGGAGAAGCGTCCCGACCCCCCTCGTTTCCCGCACGCCGCGGGCATTTCCCGGGCCGGGTGTCTCCTTCCATCTTCTCCTGGGAAGAGGGTGCTCGCTGGCCACCGGGGCGGGGGCGGGGGTCTGGGTGGCTCTCTTCTCCCCACCCTGACCCTCTTTTGTCTCCTCCCGCGCGTGGCTCCCAGGCCGAGGAGGGGACACCGCCGTTCGCCAGCTTCAGGCTTCCCCGGGGATCGGCGCCGGGGCTCCCCGAAGCGGAGTGGGGACCGGCCCGCCCTCTCCCATCGCCCTGCCGCCTCTCCGGGCCAACAACGCTGCCACCGCAGCCCACACGGTGAGACCCCGCTCCGGGAGGGCACCAGGAAGACCCTGGGCTTGTGGGGTCCTAACTGTGGGAAGAGAGGGCCGAGTGCTCCACGCCCCTGACAGGGGCCTGTCCTCGACGCCGCCCAATGCAACTTGGGCGAGCCCGGTGCTGATGCCACAAAGGAGATTCATGGCGTGGGCCCCTCGCTTCCCTCTGGAGCCCGCCCACCCCAGAGCTCCTTTTCCTGGGAACTTCCTCCTTGCGGCTTTCCTCCCCCCCACCTCTTTTTTCATCTCTGTTTCCCAGAGCTCCCTTCCCCCGACCCGGTAAACAAACATCTCCTCCCAACCCCAGGGGTAGTGGATATTTATAGAAACGTATGTGTTAGGGGACAGCTAGGCCACCCTGCCCGGAAAATCGATCCCCCAAAGAGCCTCCGAGGCCTGGCTCCAGCCAGCAGGGAGCACCCGCCAATTGTCCCCCGCGTGTGTAAGCATGTTTTATGAGAGCTACAGGTTTGAGCACAGCAGAAATTGTAATTAACATTAACAAAAATAAGAGCCACAGCAGTAGTCAAAATAAAACAACCCACCTCTGAAGGATTCTATATGGATATTACTCAAAAGGAAAAGGCCAGCTTTGCTTTGTAGGTGGCAAGGGAAGGGCACCTGACAAGGGCTGTGGTCCCTGAGGCCCTGTGGGGAAGGAGAGCCAAGTCTGAGATTGGTGGCTGCAGAGACTGGCAAGCTGGATTCGACTTCAGCATGTACCTTCTCTCAGTTCCCAGCGATGGCCTTTGGATGGTGACCTCAAATCTAGAGGAGGTGTGCGCTTGGAGAAGGTGATGGTTTCAAAGATCTCTTTCCAAAAGACTCTTAGGGAGTGCAAGCACCCTAGGATGGTTCTGTGTGAGATTGCATGCAGGGCATAGGACTTTGTTGCTAAGTGAAAGTTGCTTGAAAGCACCATTTGTGACCTGCAGGGAGCATCTCTGGGGGTCATGTGTGTGACTGAAACTTGTTTATTATGGAAGACTTGAAGAAAGGAAAGACTTTAGTTGTCATTGGAGCCATAGAAGAGCAGTAGACCAATTTCACAGAAGACGTTTTGCTGTTCTCATTTGGTTTGTCTTGGTGTGTCTATCCTAGGGGCTGGGGATTCATTACACAGGGATTAACTCATCTGGGTTAGACCCTTGCTGGGAAAGAGAAAGCCTACAGGTAGGAAGGATGTTACTGTGATAGGGGCATCCTAGTCAGGAACCCACCACCACTGGTTTTAGAGGTTTAGCTTTTCTGTTGTTTTGACTGGTTTAGAATCATCTGACAGTTTGGGAAATACAACATCCATTTTTCTCCCCCAACGTGTTGATGTGATCATGTGACATGGATGTGAACTGGAAAAGATGACTTGGTTTTCATCTGATTCCCAGTTTGGTTTAAGGGTGACCTTTACCTGGTCAGAACTTCCTTGCAATTGAAATATGTATTAAAACGGGAGAAGAAAAAAATGCCAGGAACAGAGAAGCCTGTGGAGCACCAGAAAGGAGAAGATGGGAAGGTATTTCCCTGGAGAGATGCTGGTGTTTTGCTGGGTCCTGTGTGTGTTGGACTGTTTTTAATTGAAGGGTACATTTCAGTTGATCTGATTGTGCTTGGTTCTGAAAGTGAGGCTTTGTGTTTCCAATGTTGTTAGTTGTGAGTTGGTTTGTGTAACAATATGGATTCCCCAGATCAAGGCCAGTCAGGAGGCTGCAGACTCCACAGGTTAACTGAGCTGTAATGCACTCCTTGGGACTAGTTCTGGAAACCAGTATTAGCTTTATTGTAAATTCTAGAGCCTTTGCAGGCTTCTATTTCCATGCGGTCCACATTCTCTGAAGTGTTTACATGTTTACATGTGCACTGTGGAAAGAACTGCTGTGGAGTGAGGAGAGAAAATGGCATTTCCCAGGAGTTTTACTCATTTTGCCCCCAAACACATGACAGGATCAGGAACTTTGGAATTTTCCGTGGTCGTTTGTTTTCTACTTTTTGAGTGACTTTTATATTGTAGTAATTTCGTCTAGGTCAATTTGTTCTAAAAGTAAAACTAATAAGTATCCTTCTCATTAGTTTTTTTTTTAATAACAGTACGTGGGAGAAAACAAAATATTTTAAAATCTTTTCATTTCTATAAATTCCTAAGTACTGGTCTATATTTTTATAACTTTGAATGTTTAAATCACTCACCAATGATTCTTTTTTAACTCCTCAACGTTATTTCCATAACAACACTCAATATTTCTAAGATGACTTTGGGAGGCCTTAAAATACCCACCCAGAAGTCACCATACACGGAAGCATGTGTTTCTTGCCATTTTGGTATTGCAAGAGAAAAAGCTCCACAGACTTCTTAGACTTCTGTTCATACAGAATTTTCAGTACTAAAATATCTTATGATTAGAGGAGTAGTTTGGAGGTCTCTCCACTTTAACACATCCAATTGTGAGTATTTAAACCAGTGCCTGCATTTCCGCTTGTATTCTTAAATGTGACATGTTATATACTATGTTAGCAAATAGGCCCGGTGCAGGGTTTCTGACCTCAAAAGGATGAAGTGGGAGGGAAGGATTTGCAGTGTCCTTGAGGCTCTGATATGGTCCTAGCTAGAGGCTCTGATATGGTCCTAGCAGATCTGGCTTTCCTGGGTGCTCCTCCCAGTATGTATCAGTTTTGTGCATTTGATTTTGCTTGTGACTTCAGAGTCCTGCACTGTTGGGGACCCTCAATCCTCTTTAACTGGAACTGCAAGTAAATATCTTTTAACTCCTGGAATGTGTAAGACTCTTGGGTGTTGCAAAATATCTGCTATGGGTACTTTTGAACCAGCGATCCTTCGCCTTGGAGGCCTGGCAAGAACTTGTGACTTGAGCCTCTTGGGAGATTTCCCAACTCCCTCAGTGTTGACTTCATGTTTTCTTTTGAAGATGCAAACACTAGCTGAAGAATGACTTCAAGAGACATTTCTTGGCATGCATGCATCTATTCAGGAGATAGCCAGTACTAACTCTGTATGTACCTGAGTTTATGTTAATGGGGACTTAAAAAAAAAGAAGTGACCACCCTCCCCACCCCATAATTTTTTGTAGCGCATTAATGATGAAACAGTTCACTGTAGGTGGCCAGGGGGTTTAGTAGATTCTGGGCATTGAGAGTGAGTAGGAGCTTGTCATCTGAACAGTGGAAGGAAGGGGCTTGGAAGCAGCATCAGAGAAGGGTAGTAGTAGGAGCTGCCACTTGCTAAGTACTGTGCCCCACACTATACACACACACACACACACACACACACACACACACACGCACCATCTCTATTCTCCCTGATAGTCCTAGAGAGGTAGCACAGAATCTTTCTGAGGCACACAAGGCACACAAGGATGCTGCAGTTCAGAGAGATAAGGTAAATTACCCAAGGTCACACAGTGACTGGCTGAGCTGGATTTGTTTCCCGTGTGAAAAGTCTCTGGGCTCTTATAAAACTGATTTCACCCACAAGAGGAGTGTGAGCATGGAAATATCCCTGGGTCCTAGGGGTTTGGCCCTGTTCCTCTTAGGGGAATACTCATGTGTAGATGAGCCTGGGAAAGCTCTTCTACACATGGTGAGATGTGGTTTCATTATATTGTAGTATCAGGATTAGCAGGGGTGTAGTGGGCTGTAGCTGTGGGCCACAAGCAAGAGCAGTCTCAGATGGGCAGTGCTGACTCAGGAAAGCATTGTGGAGAAAGATTTGAGGAGTTTAGGCTATGTGTGTGTGTGTGTGTGTGTGTGCGCGTGCGTGTGTGTGTGTGTGTGTGTGTGTGTGTGTGTGAAAAGCTAGCAAGTTCTTGCCTAACTGGCATCTTAAAAATCTGGGAAAGCGAAGGAAAGGACAGAGAAAAGGGAAGGAAGGAGAGAGGGAAAGATATAAACAAGTTCGTGTTACTTTTATATATGCTCAAGGCTTTACTAATGGTTTTGATGAACTGCCTTGCTTTTGAAGTAGAGAAAGATGCCAAGTACCTTAGTGGAATATAAAGTCATCTTACATGGACATATCATCTTTGCATTCAGTAAGAGAAATCTGCCAGAAGTCTCTCTGAAAATAAATTTTTTGATCCTGCGATATAGTCAGGCCCAGGAACTGGTCTCTTTCTGTTTTAGAAGTGAGTAGAGCCTCCTCCATAGATAATGCTTGCTGCTTTTCAGTTAAAAAAAAAAGGGGAATATCATCGTCTGCTAAAAAGGAAGGTTTGAAATCTCATTTTATAATCCAGGTGTTCCCAAAGTTCTTGACTCACTACGCTGCTCTCCAGTGCTTCTTCCTTTCAGGAGTGTGAATCCCCCAAAAATGGGACCTAACAGGACTCCTCTTACTGTCAGTCCCAGTGGGCAGAGTTCCTGCCACTTTGTAGCTACTCCCTCATTAATACTGGTTGAATGAGTGAGGTGGATTATGATGACAAGCCGTTTCTTTGAGATCTCAAGGAAAAATTTCTCCAGAAGACTGCTTGAAGGAAATCAAAGCCGATGCAGGGTGGGAGAATGGGGGCTCTGCCTTTGCCCTGTCAGTTTTGTTTAGACAGGACTATTCTGGGATGGCATGTGTGCCAGAAATAGAAATTGCCAGTTTGTATTTGTATTGGTTACTGTTTCCCTTGCTCTGAGCAAATACTTGTCATGAGCCAACTTAAAGGAGGAAGAGTGTATTTTGGCTGACAATTTAAGAAGGGTTACACTGTCATGGCTGTGAGCAGGGTAGCTTACAGATCCCATTGCCTCCATAGGGAGGAAGCCCAGGGAGGTGAACGCTGGTGCTTGGCTCACTTTGTTTGTCAGTCTGGGACCCCAGCCCACAGAACAGGGACAAGCGAATATAGACTGGATCTTCCCACCTCAGCTTCCTCAGGCTAGAAACTCTCTAGGGGCCATGCTCAGAGGTGTGCCTCTTGGATCATTCTAGATCCTGTCGAGGTGCATAATTAACATCATGTTATTCCTTATTGAAAAGCTGAGTGTCTCAGCAACCTGTAGAAATAGAAATCATGCGTGGGTACTGAGCCATGGACCAGAGGCCCAAACTGAATGGAAGTTGCTCAGCTTGTTGGGCAGAATGACCTTAACTGATTAAAGTCAGTGACGCCCAGAAACTTGAGGTTTGCACAGTAACTAGAGCACATGTATTCACGTGAGACTCTGAACAGAAGCATATTTTGTTTGTTAGCTGTGTGCGTTCCCAGGTTAATTAGACCTTCCAGGGAATAAGGAAATACACAGAGTTTCTGGAGGAGGTCTGCATACGTGAGGGAGTGCTGGACAAAGGTGCTTCCCCATCTTCATATAAATAGAGTGCCTAATGAAATGTGGGAGGTCCCGTGACCCGGGTGTGGGCCGCAGTGCGGATGACACTTGTTTGTGCTTCACCTGCTTCATTTCCAGATCAGATATGGCTTAAAACACCTGCCACGTGCCAGGCCACCTGTTAAACGCTAGGTGCAGAATGGCAACAGGAAGGCCTGGTCCCTGCCGCCAGGCTGTGTACCTGTTGCATTTCTGAAGCTGTCTATCCTGTGTTTCCTAACCTTGCCCATTCTGCTGTCCTCCTTCTCCTTCACTGTCTTGCCTGCAAACATCCCATTCATTGTCTCTGCTGGTGTGTGCACGGGACCTCTTGGGTACACAGCACTTCCCATGGAGTAAAACTGATTGTGGCTGTGGGTTCATGCCAAATTGGGAGTCCGGTAATGAGGACAGATTTCGAAAATTACGTTTGGAGAAAAGGGCCCCTTTTATGTTTGTGCTTCTTGTCTGCATTCCAGATTGGCGGCGGTAGGCACACCATGAATGACCACCTCCACATCAGCAGCCACAGCCACGGACAGATCCAGGTTCAGCAGCTATTTGAGGATAACAGTAACAGAAGGACAGTGCTTACAACACAGCCAAATGGGCTTACGACAGTGGGCAAGACAGGCTTGCCTGTGGTGCCAGAGCGGCAGCTGGACGGCATTCACAGACGGCAGGGGAGTTCCACCTCTCTGAAGTCCATGGAAAGCATGGGGAAGGTGAAAGCCACCCCCATGACGCCCGAACAAGCGATGAAGCAATACATGCAAAAACTCACGGCCTTTGAACACCATGAGATCTTTAGCTACCCTGAAATATATTTCTTGGGTCCAAATGCTAAGAAGCGCCAAGGCATGACAGGTGGACCCAACAACGGTGGTTATGATGATGACCAGGGATCATATGTGCAGGTGCCCCATGATCATGTGGCTTACAGGTATGAGGTCCTCAAGGTCATTGGGAAGGGGAGCTTTGGGCAGGTGGTCAAGGCCTATGACCACAAAGTCCACCAGCATGTGGCCCTGAAGATGGTGCGCA
Organism: Ellobius talpinus; assembly: GCA_001685095.1. NCBI lineage: Eukaryota > Metazoa > Chordata > Mammalia > Rodentia > Cricetidae > Ellobius > Ellobius talpinus. Next base: position 18,296 of record LOJH01012861.1, on the reverse strand, counting down.
ACGAGAAACGCTTCCACCGGCAGGCGGCGGAGGAGATCCGCATCCTGGAGCATCTACGGAAACAGGATAAGGACAACACCATGAACGTCATCCACATGCTGGAGAATTTTACTTTCCGCAACCACATCTGCATGACGTTTGAGTTGCTGAGCATGAACCTCTATGAGCTCATCAAGAAGAATAAGTTCCAGGGCTTCAGCCTGCCTCTGGTGCGCAAGTTTGCCCACTCGATTCTGCAATGCTTGGATGCGCTGCACAAAAACAGAATAATCCACTGTGACCTTAAGCCCGAGAACATTTTGTTAAAGCAGCAGGGTAGAAGCAGTATTAAGGTGATTGACTTCGGCTCCAGTTGTTATGAGCACCAGCGTGTTTACACGTACATCCAGTCACGCTTTTACCGGGCTCCGGAAGTGATCCTTGGAGCCAGGTATGGCATGCCCATTGATATGTGGAGCCTGGGTTGCATCCTTGCGGAACTCCTGACGGGTTACCCCCTCTTGCCCGGGGAGGATGAAGGGGACCAGCTAGCTTGTATGATTGAACTTTTGGGCATGCCCTCCCAGAAACTCCTGGATGCTTCCAAACGAGCCAAGAATTTTGTGAGCTCCAAGGGTTATCCCCGCTACTGCACTGTCACGACTCTTTCAGACGGCTCCGTGGTCCTCAATGGAGGCCGATCCCGGAGAGGGAAACTGAGGGGTCCGCCAGAGAGCAGAGAGTGGGGGAACGCACTGAAGGGATGCGATGATCCTCTTTTCCTTGACTTCTTAAAGCAGTGTTTGGAGTGGGATCCCGCAGTCCGCATGACTCCGGGCCAGGCTCTGCGGCACCCCTGGCTCAGGAGGCGCTTGCCAAAGCCTCCGACCGGGGAGAAGACGGCGGTGAAGAGGGTCACGGACAGCACTGGTGCTATCACGTCGATTTCCAAGTTACCTCCACCTTCCAGCTCAGCTTCCAAGCTGAGGACTAATTTGGCACAGATGACAGATGCCAATGGGAATATTCAGCAGAGGACAGTGTTGCCAAAACTCGTTAGCTGAGCTCCAGTCCCCTAATGCTGGCAAGCTGAAAAATGCGTTATAGCTGACCCTTATTGAGTTGAAAAGTGTAGCTCAGACCTGTTTTTATTTGCTCAAAAACTCGACTCATTTATATCTTTTCAGCACTTGTTTGTTTTGTTTTTATAAAATACATGGGGACAATGCTTTAAGTTTTTATACTTTCTCAAACTGTTTTTCCCTCTTCCTTGTGTTCTAAAAGTAAGATGAGCCTTACTGTATTTAGTGTGGCCGAGTGATCATCATATCAGTGGCAGGCCATTGATTTCTTCATGACTGCCACACATTTACAGATTGGTCAAACACATTCACGATGTTTTTCATGGTTCGTCCTCTATGCTCCCCAGGGAGGTGGCCCCCAGGAGCCCTCATTCTCTCTCCATGCTCTGGGTTCACACAGGAACTGCACACCCTGCTTCCAAATTCTGTAAATTAACCTGGGTCAGAGCGGAAGTGGAAGAAGAAGGGTCAGGGTGAAAATCTCTAGGAAAAACTGCACTTTAGAGATTGTCTATTTTTCTTATGGTGTATTCAGACTAGATTGCCCAGGTTTCAACTGCCCACTTAACATTCTGACTTTCTTCAGCCACCAGGCAACGTTTAGTGGCTAAGTGGAAATTGAGATGTGTGAATTCCTTCCAAGGCTCTGGGAAGATGGCAAGCTGTCATAATCAGGAAGCCTCCTGGTTTTGGAATTGATTTTTCACCTAATTTTAGGACAATTCCCCACTCTTCTGTGTTTCCCTTTCTCCTGTCTCTGTTCCTCTTTTTTCACACATCTGTCACTTGCATTCAGTGCGTCCTTTTCCTCCAGCTGTCTATCCCGGACTGTTAATGCAGAGAGCCATTTCAGCTGCCATTATGTCCAGAGTTTCATGCCTCAGTTTCCAAAAAAAACCATCAGCCTAGCTACCTAAGGGGGATTTCCATAGTTCCAAAGAAAGTTCATCCGGCTAGAGTGAGTTCACACTGTAGGTGTCGCTGAGGTTCCCTCAGCCTGGGAAAGCATCAACTCTCCTTAGAAAGCAAAGGGGTTGAAAATCCTCTTGGCAAAGAGAAGTCACTGTGGCCATTCAATTGGGCCAGTTTTAACAACACATTGAAGGGAGGAGAAATTCAATCTTGAGTTAAATGGTTTGACTTATTCTTTGATTTGTTAGAAGAGCCATGGAAAGTGCATCCCTCTGCTTACTTTACTTTCTTTTTGGATTGCACTGAGTGTTTTTGTGGGGATGATACTTTACCTGAAAGAGTAACTGAGAGTTAGGTAAAAGAATATTTTCTTCTCTGAATAATAATTATTTTCACAGTGAAAATTTCAGTATTTTATCACTAAAGGATGAACAGTGATATATATCAATTTCAAGGCACGTGAAAAGAATTTTTTTAGTATGTGCAATTTAATAGAGAAAGATTTCTGCCTGTTTGGACAGTAGGTTTTGGATAGTAAAAATTAGGATAAATAATCTTTTATATGCACAGATATTATTGTATTGCCTGTAAATCGATTTACAAGTACTTAAAGCATGGTCCCCAGTGAGGCCTAGAAAGTTTCCGGTTAAGTTTTGTTTTTTGTTTGTTTGTTTTTTTAATTCTATGTTTCTTTTATTTAAAAAATTAAAAGCAAAACAAAAAACAAAACAAAAAAACAAAAAAAAAACAAAGTCATTTTGAATAAAACATTTTTCTTATCTTGAGGCTTTGCCAGTTGATGGTGGAAAAATATGCTCAGGAATTATTTCAAGTATTTGCCAAAAATCAGTAATAAGATTAGCTATTAATACGTTAGCGATATCGCTGTTTGCTTTACTATTTAAGGATGCCATTGATAGATTAATTTGTCCCTTCTGTACTTAGCAATGATAGCTTGTTTCCCTAGTTGGATTCTTTAGCATACTCTACACATTTCTGTGTAATCTGTGAAGTGCAATAATACGTCAGTAAGTTACATTTTAAATGATGCTCATGTGACAGTACCCCCCAATCAGTGGCTTATAGGACTTAAAATTTTGTGTATTTATTTTTAAAACATTGGCTTAAAGGCATGAGAAATAGAGGATTTGGTCTGGGGACTTTTGGAAAACGGTGAGTCTCTTAATGATGGTTAGTGTCTTCGGGTCACTAAAATAAATTTAAAATCTACAAAAGCTGCTCTCCCTTCCCAAGGCTCCTGTTTTGCTCCCACTCCCACCTAGTTTGAGCCTGAGCCTGCTGCTACCAACTCCCCAATAACACAGCTATATCGCAGCAGTTTAGACATGGATTAAAATTGCTTGTCTTTTTCCCCCACCCCACAAAACTGGTTCTTCTGATGCCAGCAGAACATTTGTGATGAGCTTTATCCACAAATGCAACCGGAAACTTTGAAGCCAAACTATGATGTGCTATGGGGCTTTTCCATTCTTTTCTCTCTCTCTCTCTCTCT
>LOJH01012861.1:0-14659 GCA_001685095.1 Ellobius talpinus | reverse complement strand
TTCTTTCTTTCTTCTCTCTCTCTCTCTCTCTCTCTCTCTCTCTCTTTCTTTCTTCCCTCAACCACAGTGAAATTTCTTTTATTCATGAAAGCAGCCATGTTTCAACATTTACTGATAGAGCTGCTTTGAGAAAATCCTATTTAATTATTGTGTCTAAAATGAAACTGTTGCCTCTTCGTAATCTTAAAACCTAAATAAAGGGCTCTGATAGGCTTCTAGGAGTCGGCTTGGAAACGGTCCTTGGTCTCACAGATTACCATTGTCTAGGGATGTCTGAGCTGTTTTCAGATTTAGAAATAGCACAGTGTCGTCTTGTCTTTAGTTGCAGTCTCATTTGGTTCCGTTTCTTGCACTACCAGAGTTCTTAGCACAACAGTGGAACACTGAGTGATGCAAGACAGTGTAGATTAACATCTTACAGGAGAAATTGTGCCCTTAGTGTTAACGATGTGCCTTTTGTTCTGAATGCCATGTTGTAGGGCATGCATCTTTTGGCCTCTTTAACTCTTTGAACTAGAGGTAGTAATGATGGAAGCCACCTCTGCAAAGATAACATCTGTCTTATATATCTAGATTTATAGGCCTTAATAGAAACCATAAGGCGTGAATCGTCATTGGGCGCTGAACAAGATAACCATCAGTTAGTTACATCAGGAATCCCTGTGTTTAAAGGGTTAAAGATGGTCTTTGTTGTATCTGAACATCAGACTGATTTTTTAAATGATATTTTTTGTTATGCTAACACTAGACAAAAATCAACTGTATTTGTAAAAATTTACCTCAAACCATTTATTTTATAGTGTGATTAATCCCAGGGCATTTGGTATGAACCAAAGTGCATTCCTTTTTTTACGTGCCTGGCTCTAGTAAGGATGGCCAGGGATTTTTACAATTTGGGTGCAAGGCACTTAAGCCACTTTTAAACTTACTGGGTGGTATGGAGTCATTTTAAGTGACCCCATCAGAATGTTAAAAACACTTTAGGCATCAGTAGCATTGGGCCATATTGGAATCTTAAAAAGCATGAATTATTTTAAAGAGAACATTCATTTTTGTAATTTTTTTCATCAAGAATATTTCTGGTAAGCAGAAGATTTTTAAAATACAAACCAACTGATTTGGCTGGTAAAGGTTTTAATATTGCCCAACACAATGCTGTGGTAGCATTTAGAAGCAAAAGTATTTGTGGACTCTGTTTTTAGGGGCTTGTGCATCTCTGCTATGGACATATATAAAATTCATTGTAATTATACTCAGCTCAACTGCTACAGTTATGTCTAGGCAGTGGCTTGGGTTTTTATCGAGCAACAACTTAGACACGTGACTGTAATAATGCTGCAACTGTGTGTACTGAAAATATGTGAAAATGGTTGAATGTGGACTGTGTATATATGTATGTACAAACTTCTGTGAGATGCTGCTGTCGCCACTTGACATGGAAAGTGTTCTAGTGGGTTGGAATCCTAGTGGCCAGTTCTATGATACTGTATGTATTGTACAGCTGATGACGGGGTAAGACTGTTTAGTGAATATTTGTTAAATTTTATTGTTGTGGCCAGAGATAATTTCAGAATAAAATTTTAATGTCCTACCTTAACTTTTTTCTCCCCTTTTCTAACTAATTTAACTCCTCATCTGTTTCTGGTATTATCGTCCCTGGTTTGTTAAACCTGGAGAGACCTTGGACTGTCAGATGGCTTGAGATGGTGAAACGGTCCATTCTGCTCCTTTGTTCGCCAACTGTGACTTATTTCTTCATTATAAATATGCAAATTCTGAGTTTTTTTCAAATGAGGTTTTAGGGAAAAAAACTTCTACTCAATCTGAGCTCTCAAGACATTCTGCTTATATCTGTCGTAATTTTGTGTTTGTTTTTCTTTATATGGTATCTGTCACATTCTATGCTTGCCAGAGCCTCAAGTCTTTTTCTCCTTCGAGCTTGCTGTCAGCTCTTCCCCAGGAGTCTTCATTTTGTCCACTGTACAGTTCTGGTCAGTTATCCCAAGATGCTCTTGGGTCTACCCCGGGCCTTCCAGTGTGCATGCTTTCGCTGTTTTTATCTGTGGTGTTCTCTTTGGTTTTTTACATTTTGGAATTTTGGTGGCTCCTGCTGTGACTGGGTCAGGAAACAAGGCTCTTCTGCAGCAACTAACTCTAGACGATTCAAACACAGAGCTTACTTACCAAAGGCAGCCAATAATATGATAGACATTGCTGTAATGTGTCAGATTATCGCTGGGACATCGTATACAGAAGTTTCCCTCATGGCAAGGGCTATCTCACATTTTGTTTACGCCCCTCCTGCTGAAGGAGGCTTCCTATATCTTACCCATAGTAAGTGGGAGTCACTGAAAGAAGGGCACATGAGATTCCTAAGACCAGCTTTTGTCTTCATACACAGTGAAGAAGTTTTCATATTTGCTCAGAGTTAACATCCAGTGCACACACACAGCAAACAGAAGAATAACTGACCCACCAAGAGCAAAACAAAACGTAAATGTCTAAGCGATGAGCCTAATGTCTATGAAAGCCGAGGCAGCTCCATACTGCCCGTGTCTGACCCGGGAAAGATTGATTTCCACTCCTCTTCCATCAAATCTTTCTAAATTCTTAAGTTGATTAATGCAATATTCTGAGTCCCTAAAATTTCTTACCTTTTGGAATCAGTAACTATAAAAAGTATTCAGAAATGAAGGACTTCAACACTACTTTCAAGAACACTCCTTGTTAGCATAAGTACGTAAGTATGGGTCTTTTCAAGAAGGGGGAGACTTTGATTACCTTTGTGTTTTGGAAAGGGCTTTAGAAGGGACCCAAAAGCATGGGTTTTTATGGCTTTATTTCATTTTGTTTGTTTGTTTTAAGATTTGAATTACACTGCTTTTTCTTCAGACTTTATGCAAATAAACACTTGTCCCTGGTGGTATATAAGTCCCTCCCAAAAGAAAATTTGACTACTGTGTTGGGTATATATGAGAAAATTGTGTCTTCATGCAAAGTGGTTAGTTTATGTGGTTTCACTTTGACTTAACTTATTGGTTGTGATCTCATCCTTAGGAACTGTGATGGAGACAGGAATTGCCATTTTCTTGCATCTCAAGGAAGTGTAGGAAGTACTTCAAGAGTGAATGGTGACTCTCTGGAGTGTTAACTGACTATAATAAGGACATTAAGAGATGTGTTGTAATTGCATTTGGTTTGGCAGAGCTTAGGAGCATTGTTCCCTCCAAAGGAGAGAAAATGCTCTCGCAGATCCCAGTGTCAAATGGGCATCATTCATCCTTATACATTCCTTTGAGCTATAATTATCCTCAATTCTGAATGAAATGGCTGATGCCAAAGAGACTGTACAAAAACAGAAATCGTTCTAAAGCGAAGAAGCTTAGAAGAAAGTGATTTTTATTAGTTATCAGTTTCCAAGAATATCTTTTCAATTGAGAAACCCCCCCCCAATAAAGGACTAGAACATTTTAGTCTCTTTAGGCGCACATGTAAATTCAGGTGCAACCACACACACTCATAGTTTCCAGAAGAGTGGCGTGTGGCCTTGTGGGAAGGGATTGTAGCTCTGTTCTTTATTTCTGTGTTCTTAAAAATGTTTCTTTCTTACATTTGACTGTATGAAAATATTTTTGACACGTTAATTCTCAGGGAATTAAAAAATTTCACTGACAGTAGCAGCAGATAAATCTCTTAAATTCAGATTTACTCAGGTTCTCGACCCTTTGCCTCCATATTTAAGCAAATCTAGAATGCTTACCAGGGAAATATATAAATATAAACATCTCAGATACAATTTTAAAATACCAAATTGTAAATAAATCAGTTTTTACAAACTAAAAGATTGTGTCTTTCCTTGCGTTCTGTAACAGGTATTTACCGCCTACATTTGAGAAGTTTTAAATATCGAGTCCATTTCTTCATTGGTAAAAATGAAGTATTCTTTATAAAACTAAGGCCCATGAAAAGATCATTTAATAAACATTCTGAGTTCTTAGTTGTTTAGGGAGAACAGTATGTGTCTGATTACAGTTCGTTTAATCTGGACGTTGTAAATAAGCATATGAATAAATTGGGACTAATTTGTCATTCTTTTCTCTGAAAGGCAGGGCCCTACTTATTTTCTCCTTTCCCTAGAATTAAAATCATTGGACTTTTGGCCTGAGTATGCTTATATTTAAAAAGAAAGGCATTGACTCCATAGAATTGTTTTAACATCTGTTGCAGACTGCATCATTTACCAAGCACTTCCTAAATGTCTACGTGTGAAGCTGGGTCACAGGCACTAGAAATGTAAAGTATCGAACAAAGATAGACATGGGCCCTGTCTTCAGGGAGCTGTTAAACTGGTTGCCAAGGCAAGCCTGCTATAAATAATGGTATTGAACAAAGAATTACTTTTTTTGTTTGTTTGTTTCTCGAGACAGGATTTCTCTGTAGCTTTGGAGTCTGTCCTGGAACTAGCTCTTGTAGACAAGACTGGCCTCGAACTCACAGAGGTCCACCTGCTGCTGCCTCCCAAGTGGGGGATTAAAGGCGTGCACCACCATCACCCAGCTAAGAACTACAAACTTATTGAAAGGAGAAGAAAACGTGAGTGGCAGTGAGTGTGTGTGCAATGGCAGAATGGTTGTGATGTGTTGTGTTGTGTAGGTCACGAGTGTGGCTTCTCTAGGAACTAGCCTTTTCAGAGGAAGCAAGAACAGGGAGGGTTGTTAGATGGAGCTGATGGAACAGCTGGAGGAAAGTCCCTGTGGAGGGAGCCCAGAGAGTGAGAAACTTGTGCCATGAGGCTGGAGTGGTTGTGTGTCGGACCAGGGCAAGCTTGTAGGTGATGTTGAAAGTTTTACATCCTTTATCTTGGGCACAAGGAAGTGACCAAGGGATTTTTTTAAGGTGAAAAAATAAAGATGCCTCAAGCAAATTGGCTCCCTTGGCTGTCTGTGGAAACTGAACGGGGGGTTGGGATATTTGAAGAGACAGACGGTGGACATGAGGACTATGAAAATAGAAATAGCAGGCATTGGTGTGGACAGTAGCTGTCGCTGTTTCAGGTTTGCTTCACAGAATCAAAGGGAAATGGAATACCCTATTTGTTCAGAGAGAATTGGAGATTAATGTGTTTGGTTAAACTGTGAAGTACCGGTGAACTATAGTTTGCTAAAGACTTGAAGCCTTGGAGTAAAATTCCACTTACTGATATATTGAAAAAAATTGAGGAACTTTTAGATTTAAGAGATTATTTAACACACACACATACACACACACACAGGTGGAGGGTGAGGTTGTAAAAGCCAGCTAAGCCAAATTCTCCAACAAACAAACAATCTCCCTGGTTAGGTCACCTCTTGCACCCCTCCTCTCATACAGAAATTAAGCATTCTAGGGAGGGAATTTAATAACCGTCCCTTCCATTCAGAATCTATGCTCCCTGGATATCTGAAGCTGTTGGTAATACTGAACCCTGTACATACAGATTTCTTCACAGATCTGCAATAAAGTTTAATTGATAAATTAGGTTTGGAAAGAGATGACTAATAGTCAATAATGAATTAGAACGATATACAGTGATGAAATGATCAGGATCTGCCCTTTTGTCATTTGAGGCATGATTACAAAAATAAAGGTTACTTGAACACCAGCTTTGTGAGTCTGTGAGAACTGATTTGACAACCAAGGTGGCTACATCTGCAGTACATTTGATGTGTGGAGCATGCATGCCTTGGACATAACAGATGTATCATGTCCTAGGTGAGACAGTATGAGGTCTCCTACTACTTAGGGGGATGTACAGTCTGAAATTTTCCAATTAATATTTCCAGCCTGTAATTGACATCAAGTAACTAACCATGGAAAGAGAAACCTCAGATAAGGTTTGATAAAGAAACTTTAGGATGGAACAGGATAGTTTTACATGGTGTATTTGGTTTACCAAAACAATAATAACAAAAGAAAGAAGTAGGTTGCTGGCCTTGAGGATTTGATGGTTTTTTGTTTTTTGTTTTTTTAATCCAGGTCTCAATGGAATTCAGGTGGGTACACAGCTAAGGAATATTTGAGAGGAAGAGAATTGTTCTCACAGAGGTGTGTATTGTTCATTCATCATCCAACATGTATGAAGCTACATTGAAATTTTGGGCCTAACATAGGCAGTAAGGAGGTGAAGCAAAGCTCTTGAAAAGGTGTGCATTGCCATTGATACTTCCTTAAATGTGCAGCGTCCCAGGCACTTCCCAACTGTTGTCTGTCTGAAAGGCATGACGCTGGGCAATGTGGTACCACCAAAGGCAACACTGACATCTACCCAGGAAGATCTCACTGCACGGTCAGTAGAACTGAAGGGAGAGAGGCAGTATCATCCTCTGCCTCTTCCTTCCATCACTCCTGGGCACACACTGGCACAGAACACAAGTGTTATCTAGAGATAACGGTCTAGTCTTGAAGGTGGGTGATCAACAGATAATAGCTAGAATGTTCACTGTGGATTGTGAGAAGCACAGGAAAGTAAGAGTGAGTAGACGTTGGGAGGCCGACTATAAGACTGGAAGGATGTAGGGATGTAGGGAGGACAGATGTAAGACTGGGAATAAGGGAAAGGTCCCTCTAGGAGATGATGCTTTACAGGATGTGATATTATGCAGGGTATAAATGCTCGGACTGGAGGGGGGCTCTCTAGTAGCCGTCTCTAGGACCTGATATACTTCTTGTGCCCAGATAGTCCAATATGGAAAAGGGGGTGGGCAGGCAAGGTCAGACTGTGAACTGGGCGCCCCAGACCATGGTGAGGCCCCAGAGTTTGTTGTGATTATACCAGAAAGCCATTGGAATAATTAACATGTAATTATCTGTGCAAACAGCCATTTTGGATTCTCATGGTGAAACCTTAGAACCATGAGCATGAGTGCTGACACTTCATGAGACAGAGTGTCCTTTATTACTGGCTTTGAGGAGGAATTTGTTATATAGAAATAAAACTGTTTCTAGACCATGGGTTTTCCTTTTGAAGTGAGGGAAGGTGGAGGAAAGACCAAGTCAGCACACAAGAGCCTTGAAGACCTTAAGAAGACCTTAACTTAAGAATTTGAGAAGCCTATAAAACTTAAAGTTCCACAGATGTCATTAAAGCTAGAAAGGACATTTTGAGTCAATAAGAAAAGCAGTAAGAAGTTAAAAAGTAAACAAAAGCAACTTAAAAGTTGCCTGAGAAACAAATCAATCAAAAAGTTCTGTTGTGAATCAAAGCAATGTAAATTAAAGCAAAGGGTTTATTTTTAATCAATAACCAATAAAACAGCCATGATCAATGTTTCCAAAAGATGTGGTGGCACAATGCACTCCTTAGATGCTGCAAGAGGTCTAATGAACAGAACCTTCTGGAAGGCACCTTGACAGTTTTCCCTAGAGCTTTAAAACCTTACAGTTGCATTTGCCTGCCAGTTGACCTCAAGAACGCGTCATCAGAGGAAATCCAAGACGCTGACACAGTTCATCTACAAGAATAATCACATTGAGTTGCACAAGCCTGGAAGACACCAGTGTGTATCAATGGAGGATTGCTTAATAAATTACACTTCAGTTATGTTTTTATGTAATTAAAATCAAACAAATTTAAAAAACACTCAAAATAACAACACACTTTCCACCTAAACTAAGACACAATACTGACTGTTCTTCTTGCCAAAAGGTAGAGGCAGAGAATTGCCATCGGTACAAAGATTTGAAAGAAGTGTATCATTGTGATGAGTAGTCCTGATAGTTAACCTAGATCACCAACTCCCTGGGAATTAATGGCATGATGGGAACACATCTCTGAGCACGTCTGTGGAGGAGTTTCTAGATTGGGCTGATCTTATGGGAAGACCCTTTAAACTGTGGGTGGCACTATTCCAAGGGCTAAATATAAACGAGCAAGCTGAGTGTGGCAGTCATTTCTGCTCCTTTCATGTGACCCCATGTCCTCCCTGCCATGAGGGACTGCACCATTAAACTGTGACCCAAAGTAAATCCTTCCTCCCTCAAATACTCGTTGATAGGCATTTGGCCAAAGCAGTGGAAGTAACTAATATACTATCTGTTTTTCATTTTAATTTTCTTGTATCTTTTCCACAATGAGCATTCATATTTTAATTATATTTTAAAAACATTGCATTATTTCAAAGAAAAAATGAAAAAAAAGAAAAAAAATGAGTAGAAGGCAATAAAGCAGCAGCCGACGATTACTTTAGCAATGAGGAAGCCGTGTAGGGAGCACAGGGTGGACAGAGACTGCAGCTGAGTTGTTCTCATCTTTCAGATTCTTGCTCGCTCCTTTTTCAGCCTGGGCATCTGCATCTCCCACTCCCTGAGTTATTTATTTCCTCTTGGAAACAGTAAGGCCTTTAAACCAACGTGGTCACATCCTTTGTGACCCACTGCAACTGGCGAATAATGAGCCGATTAACCCAATGACCTTCACCAATGATCAGAAGTAAAAATAAAGACAAGAGCTTCCCTTGCTCTTGAAATCACCCCCTCTCTAGACTTTTCCTGGGCGTATTCTTCTGTCACAGACAGCACCCTGGGCTTGTTTCTTATCCCCTTCATACTGCCTTGAAACGTGGATTTGAAAACCCAGCATAAAGTTCTTGACCCACAGGTCCCTGAGCTGGATCTGCTCAGCATACACCATTTATTAGTGTTCAGATTAATCCCTGGGCATCCGTGACTCACTCCAGAAGTGCAACTGTCACAGACTGTGGTCTGGAGGGCTTGGCACTGTGGCCACTTCCACCATTTACTCTGAGTAAGTACTGCTATTGATCGTCCCCTGAGCATAAGCCAGAGGTTTGCTTTCTTCGCGGAAGTGGTTCAAGCTTCCATTATCACCACTTGGAAGGAGACAGAAAGCAGCTATCCTAGACAACATCTTTCCTTTTCTCAGTCACCTCACCAAGGTCAGTCTCAACATCGTTTCCTCATTTGACCCCAGTAGCATTATTATTCCTGGGGTTCTATTAAAGGCACCCTATTATTAAGTCCTTCTTAGCCTCCAGAACCTGTGGATATTATTAAGTTATGCGTTGTACAGCTTGAGCATATCTCATCACCTTCCTGTGTTGACGTCCTCATGGCCATATTTGGAGACAGGCCCTCTATTGGAAGGGGTGATATGCTAACAGGCTTTGAGTGGCATCTTCACAAGGCAGGACAGACACCCTAGACACTCAGGAAGTCCCCATGAGGATACTGCAGTGGCTGCTGTCTGCAAATGGAGGAGGAAAACTCCACAAAAACCAACTGCAGAACCATGATGAAGCAACTTCTTTGTTTGAACTACCAATGGTATTCTATTATGGCGTCCAAAGCTGAAACTAAAACCCACAACGGAGGATTGTAGTGATAGATGGGGCGAGGGCTGGGAATCAGATGGAATGGGGAAATTCTCCTGGAAGGCTCTCCCTGATAGGATCAGCTAAAGCCTAAGGGTCCATAAAAGTAGAAGGTGATAGAAGGGACGCATACCTGTTGATGCCTTAGTCCCAATCTGGTCGCATACATGGAACACATCGAGAGGAACAGATCCAACAGAATGCATATATAATTAGGCAGTCATTAAGTTGACTTACAGGGTCAGCAGCTACATAGTCTACGGTGGCTGTGTGAGGCTGCAGAGCAGAAAAGCCAAGAGCTACTCAGCCTAAGAAAATGGCAGCCTCCAAACATCAGGAAGTAATGATGAAGACCCAGAAGAGCAGAGAGCCTAGAAGCTTCACACAGAGCCGTTGGTATAAGCTCACATTCAAAGGCAGATGAGTGTGGAGTGTGATGAGTGCCCCAGGAGTTGGCAGCATCAGAGGACACACCCAGTTTAGGAGAGTTTCCCTTCTCCCACTTTAATTTTCTCTAGCCTATCAGACCAAGCTGATCCTATCAGGGAGAGCCTTCTCTATTCAGTCCTGTGAACTAAATGGTTCGTCCCCACAAACACACTTGGAAGTGTGCTGCACTCGTTTTGCACGTGTCTCTCAGTCCAGTCATGGGGGATTAACTATCAAACCCAGGGGGAGCAGTGTCAAACTTCTAACCTATACAACTATCAGATAATAAATGTGTGTTGCTTTAAAAGCTTCGAAAGTTGGGGTAATTTGACACATCAATAGAAAATAGATTTTAGGCCACCATATCTGCATTAGCACTTTGAAAGGGACAGGTAGGGCATATGCATGCAGTGGGAATTCATTTGCTCCCTAAGAAAGAAAATGGCAACAGCTAATGCAGAGAGCACTGAGGTGCCAGATCTGAACACTGTCTGTCATCCATGTGAGCTGCTGCCAAGACCACACATGGGAAACGAAGCCAAGGAGCGTGGGAGGGTGGCAGTTTTACTTTATTTTACTTTTATTGTCAAAATGGAGCTTTACAATGAGTATTGACTTATCTGTCCATTTGAATAGAATAAAAATCAAGATAACAAAAACCTCCCACAAAAGGATTATCAAGTTAAACACCGAGTCTCCAAGAGCAGCCGCAACATTTGAGAGACAAATCAGGGGGAGCCATGTAGTATACTGGGCATGTATGTGTGTTGCTTGTACATGCGTACATCGTGTACAGAAGTGTTCACTGGGGGAGGGGTTATGACTTGATCTAAGGTGAGAGAATGGGAGCTGTGTCCCAAGATTCCGCATACCTGAAGGCAGCTCCCTCTGTTGTTTGTGGCAGAAGTTCACTCCGTACCTCAGGCTGTCTTAAGCTACTGGCTGTACAACCAGTACCTGACACTTAAAACAGCCCTCCTGCCTCTGCCTCCCAAGTACCAGAATTACAAGCATCTGCCACCAAGTCCAGGTTCACTTATGTGTTTTGGCGACTTGGCCTCGCCATTCTCCCTGGATTTCTCAGCCTCTGTTCTCAAAGTCTGCTTCTAAAGAAAGGCACAAAGCCCCACCTGCCTTTACTGTGGAAGGCAGTGCTATCTGTGGTGCTCTCAGGAAAGGCTTTTCTTTATACTGGCCAGCTTTCTAAGAACTCAGGCTTCCTAGCATTGATGTCAGCACCTTTGGGAAAGCAAAGCAAAAGAATGCACGGTCTTGTGGTCCCGGCCCTCCAGCCCTCTTCCGGTTGTCAACCCTCTCGGCTACTTTTGATTCAGGCCAATTTCTTTCATATGCTCCGGGAGCAGGTATTTTTAAAGGCCTCTTTCATGGGTCACACTTTTAAACAAACTTAAAACATCTGCACTTAAAACTGGGTTTCTAGAAAATGTTGTTCTCAAGGCATGCACGATAGTATCCAAGCATTCAGGGAGAGTGCTATGAGTTTGAGATCTGCCTGGGTTACATAGCAAGCTCTTGTCACATGCAAACAGACAAACAGACACACAGAAAATGATGTCTGTGTCCTTCCAATCAGATGTAAGTATTACAGTTATGTTCTTAAGTTTTGTTTGTTTGTTCGTTGTAGCGTTTCTACTTTCCCCAGAGGTTAGAAGTGCCTGACTCTGCCAGCATCTTTAATGACAGCATCCCCAATGCCTTTGCTCTACACTCGCTATCTACAAGTGTCACATCTTTAATGACAGCATCCCCAATGCCTTTGCTCTACACTCACTATCTACAAGTGTCTCATCAAACAAGGACCCAACTCAGATGCCTGTCCCCTGCCCCCACCATTTCTACATCACATGAATTTGACTTTGAGCACAAATTTAGATAAGCTGCATTATGATTTTCTTGTAGTTTGGAGTCATTTAAATGTAGATATGTATATTTCCAAGTGTGACTTCCCTGGAGGCTCGTGCGCTTGGATAATAATTAAACAAGGTCTACAAGCTTATTTAGAAAACAAAAGAAGCAGTTCTAACTGCAGCCAGGCTGCAAAAGGAATACTCGGGCAAAGAACTCCTTGGCTTATTTTTACTGAACACTTCTTTGACATTAGGCAGATGAGTTCATTATTTCTTTTGATTTTTGCCTTTGGGCAAATGAATATGTTGTTGGG
This sequence comes from Ellobius talpinus, assembly GCA_001685095.1. Lineage (NCBI taxonomy): Eukaryota > Metazoa > Chordata > Mammalia > Rodentia > Cricetidae > Ellobius > Ellobius talpinus. The sequence continues at coordinate 2,680 of LOJH01012861.1, read as the reverse complement.
GCTTAATCATAAGAAAGTTTAAATTTTTGTCCTCTGACATCAGTCATTCATAGAAACCACCTGGGTTCCAAAATCCATATTTATGGCCTCTCTCTATTATGGCTTTGCATTATTCATCTACTAAATATTTGTTGAGAGCCTTTGTTCCTCCACTGCCTCTTAGGGATAAGAATGAACAGCACTAGTTCCTAGCAATTAGAAATACTAATTCGATGATAGGCTCCGCTGCCAGTGGCCTCCCGATGCTCCCACTATCTTTACCACTGTTTTACAGACAAGAAAGCTGACCCATAGACTTCTTCTCTGGCTAGAGCTTCTGCCAGGGACAGAATGGGTGGGACGTTTTTGTCAGAGGCTTGGAGTTGAGGACCAAGGCACTGACTGATTGCGTTCCCAGTGAACACGTCATTCTTGTTCTCATACAGCCCACCTTCTCCTGTCTTCACACAGGAAAGAAACGAAGGGAGTTCTTTGGGAAAACAAGAGAGGGAAAGACAGTGAAAACAAGTGATGGTAGGGGGTGGGAGACGACCAAGGGAAGCCTGGTAGTGTCTAAATCCTTTTTTCGTCCGGAGATGCTCAGTGCAGATCTCATCACAGGGTGTGGAAACTCTGATACGGGTAGCAGCAGGCAGGGGAAGACCTATGTGCAGGCTATAGACAGAGGATGTAACTCACTCACTCGAGGCCATGGAACTAGAAAGCAGAAGAGAAGGAGCTGGCACCTAGGCTCCACTCCAGATTCTGGGCTTTCTCCTCGCTGTGTTTGTGACCGAAGAACTGAGCAAGTCATTGGCAATTTCCTAACTTCTCAAAGCAGAGGGAAAACTTGACCAAAGAAATGTAGCTCATGGGGAATAAAAATTACTTGGAAAGACATGAAAACTTCTAGCCTGGGTAGCAGTGCCCCACATTCCTTAGCCGCCCATTCATAACCAATCAGCAAGAACAAAGCACCCAGCCCCGCAGCATGGTTTTGCTGTCATGAGAAAGATTCTTGAATGTGGTCCTAGAAAGCGAAGCATGTGACCTAATGGAGGAGCCTCTGATGGTGACAAATATTTGCAAAATGTTGACAGGAAAGAGAAAATTCTTGTGACATTTAAAAAATAATTACATTTGATATACCATTGTCCTTGGGAACTGCTTGCTGTCAGTGAATTGTGTTCTCTTGGCCTAGATGAGAGGTTTGCAAGGAGTGTGCAAGAGTAGTTGTAATTGCTAAGGACACAACATTAACTCTGTTTCAAATGTATAGGTTGCAACACAAGTGCGGTCTTTTGATCAGAACCTCTTGATGTATCATTTACACACACTTCAGATAACAGATCACTCTGTTTTCGATCCTACAGGAAGAATCTTTACGAATAAAGAAACCCTAAAATACGCTTTTATTTACATAATTAGAAAACATCACAGGATTAATTAGAAACATTGTAGGAGTGTTATTCAAATGCTTTGCATAGTGTGTGGACTATGGTCAGTCTACCTGTGAGTTGTCAAGTTCACATCATTCAAAACGGTGGCAAAAAAGCAGAAGGGTGGGAAACAGTACTCCCCGAGGGCTGTCATCCTGCTAACCTCTCTGTTAAGGGATCTTCGGTTCCAATTGTTGTTTATGCTCAGAGTACTCTTTCAAGGCCACCCTCTGTCCTTTACAGATAGGCAAACACAAAGGCCCAGCAAACTTGCAAAACTGAACCACCAGTCAGGCTAGATGCCAGCACTGCTCTGTCTCCTTTCTCACTATTGTTAGCACAACGTCAAGGAGCTAAATGCCCCAGAAAGCCAGGGAAAGCTTCCCCTAGAAAACACTGACCGAACTGAGTTGGACGTCTTCAGGTGAATAAGGGCAGCCAGGGCCAGTTTCGGGCCAAGACAAAGAAGTGTGAACGTGCACGGCAGTCTGTGAGCTAAAAATAGCTAGGCAGGCCAGGAGCACCTGATTCTGGAGCCTCAGACAGCCCCAGCTGTCCAGGCAGGAGACCCCAAAGGTTCGCCCTTTCTGGGCATGGCAAACAGCACACAGCTATAGAAGCTGCGGTATTTCACATCCCCTCTGACTGGAGAAAATGAGAATGGCATGCTGAAGTCATTTTCCTGAGATGGACTCGTACATTCCAGCTAACTTTTGTCTCTGAGTCCTCATAGCTAACATTCCTGAAATGCTACTGACAGTCCATTTGCCCAGAGAGTGGAAAAGATACAAGGCTGCCTGTGTGGAGGGGCTGGTACACATGTGGACTGCACGAGTCCACCGTCCTGAGCCAAAGTCTAGTGGGGGAAATGCATGACCAAGTTTGAACCTGTAACTTTCACCCACGCAAGACCCATGAGAACAAACAGGGCAGGTTTTTCCAGTACACTGTCAAATCGCTAGCCTACAAAGATTTCTTCTGTCTTACAAACACACACACACAGCCTAAACAAATGAAAAATGGATATTGAGAACTTCTATTGACTTCCTACTAAAATGTCTTTTTTAAAAAATACATCCGAGAGCTGTTTCTTTACGTATGACTTAAGAAACCTATTTCGTCCTGTTCACAAATCTGCTTTTTAAGAGACCAGAGGCAGAGACTATTCCAAGAAACTACAAATATTAGGAAAATCTTTGTGATAATTGTTGATAATAACATTAATTTTGTCAATTACTGTCCTCTTTCTTTCTTTCTTTCTT
>LOJH01012860.1:0-25273 GCA_001685095.1 Ellobius talpinus | reverse complement strand
AGAGAGAGAGAGAGAGAGAGAGAGAGAGAGAGAGAGAGAGAGAAGAAAGAAAAGGAAGATGTCTCCTTTGGGTTGAGGGATCAGATTCCCGAGTTGGTGGCTGGAGACATCTAAGGGTCTGGACTTCTGGTGACAAAACAGGACTGTCATTAGGAAGCAGTAACAAAGCGAGCAGAGACTCACTAATGTGAGTGGAGGTTCTGCAGTTAGAGAACCTCAGGTTGGGGTAGTGCTTGGAGTCACTGCAGACAGAGTCACCTCAGAGGCACTGCTGTCCCTGGCTGCTTTCTTCCCCCAGCTAATACAGCACCCTTGTTTCTCTGAACTCCTCTTCTCTATTTCCTTTCATCCAAGCTTTGTTTCTCACCAACTCTGCCACCATCCCTCCTCCAGGAGGAGAGTAGGCACTGGGCCATTCTGTTCCCCTTACTACCTCCACAATTCACAAAGTTCCCGGTCCCAAGGATGAACTCAGAAAACATTTATCTGAGGAGTAAATGTGGATCAAGTTTGTTCCTTAAGTGTCTTTAGGCCCCTGGCTCTGCTTCCTGGTCTCACAGACCATGGCGTCTCTGTGTGGGGTTGGAGCGTAGACTACAGAGTTATGGAGCAGCTCAGGCTTGGAGCGGGGAAGATCTTTGTAGGGTGCTCATGCTGCTTCTGTTTGGAAGTGGGAGTCATTCTCACTGGTGGAGTCCACGAAGACTCCCCCCTTCCGCCCTTGGCAGTAGCACCCGGATTCCCATGATCAGCTTCCCATGTGGAGGGGATACTCAAGATCTGGAAGAAATGAACCTGATTTAAAACTCCTCTTTTAGGAAATGGAGAGTTGGCTCAGAGGTTAAAAGCACTGACCTCTCTTCCAGAGGTTCTAAGTTCAATTCCCAGCAGCCATATGGTGGCTCACAACCATCTATAATGGAATCTGATGCTCTCTTCTGGCCTGCAGGTGTACATGCAGGGCACTCATACATAAATATACATAAAATGTCTCTTGTAGAGAAAGCAGTGTAGCAGTGTATTGTGTACTAGAGAGTGTGTGTGGGGGTCAGTAAACTTTCTTTGTAAAATCAGACAATAAGTATTTAAACACACACACACACACACACACACACACACACACACACGCTGGGGACTGAACCCAGGACCTAGGTAAGCGCTGAGCAACAGCCCCAGCCCTTTAGTAACTATTTCAAGGCTCACAGACCATGTGATCTGGCTTTTGTGTTCAGCTCTGCACTGTAACATAAAACAACTGTAGACAGTACATGAGACTGCTGTAATAAACTTTGGCTGAGGGGCATTTCGTGTGATTTTTTTTCAGGTCCTGTGTTAGAGTAATTTTTCCCCACTTTTTATTTCTGTATTTATTTTTAATAATTTAAAAACGCGAAACCATCCTTAGTTCAGTGACTATGAAAAGAAACAGCTGAGAAACGGGACTGGCCTAGAAGCCCTGGTGTGCTGATTCCTGTGGTCATTGGAGCACCTGGGTTCAAGTACCGGCCTGATCTTCAGCTGGGAGTGACCTTGAACAGGTCAGCTGTAATGGCCTTTCCGGGCTCAATTTCCCCATCTAGGGAGAGGGGGCCTGGACCTAGCATTATCCAGACTCTGCTACTGTGGGAATAATAGGCATTTTGCTAAGTGAATGTCAAGGTGAACTCCTGCCCTTTCCCATCCCCCAAACACATTGCTTTCTTGGCTATGTCTGCCGCCTGGGTCCCTCACTAGTGGCTGAGTGGGTCTTGGAGTCACAGAGAGGCTTGGGGACAAAGCTATTTTAGTGGAGCCTCAGAAGCAATCACCCCAGTCATCCAGCTCCTGTGGGGGCACCGCACCATTCATGCCTGCCCCCTCTTTCCTGCTGCCTTGCTTAACAAAGACAAAGACAGCAGTTGACACTGTAATGCTGAAAATTGCTTGTTTCAGAACATCCCAGTAAACAAGCCCGTCTTTGTTTTAATCCCAGCCTAGCTTACTGTAGTTAATTATAGGAATTTGTGGCTATTTATGTGAACCGAGGACAGGCGAAAACATTCATTTGTCGGCGGTTTAAGTGCTGGGTGGGAATAGGCTCCAAGTGTAGAAAGGACGCAGGTAGCATCTGTCCTGGGGGCTGTGCAAGGTAGCGAGGGGCCTGGGCGTGTAATTATCCCCATTGCTCCTAAAGAGAGGGAAGGCCGCCATGGAAAGTGACACCTAATGACTGTTTTCAGCGCAGTAGGTAAAGAGAAAGGCCCGTGTTTAAGGCCATTGCCTGAGATGGAGTCTTGCACCTGCCAGGTGGACAGGGTGACTTCTAGGCCTGACAGCGCCTGCCTTGTACCTGTCCCAGCGGATCTGGGGGAAAGGAAGTATGGCCAAAGTTCCCAGGGGTCTAAAAAGATGCGGTGGGGGCCAGAGGCTGGAAGGCCTGGGTGCCGCCTCTTCTCCCTCTTCTCCAGCCCCAGAGGAGCCACGGTTAGCAAAGAATGTTAACAAAGAGGAGACAGTGCTGGCTAAACAGAGGCTCCAAGACAATTCCTGGCCCAAACAAAGCTCCCAGGCCCCCACCTTCATAAGAAAACAAGTCAGGCCTTTGTGCACACACAATAATTATCACTTGCAATTACCCTAGTCAGGGCTGTGCTGGGGCAGGAGGCAGGGAGTGGGTGCAGTTTGAAGCCCGAGCCCTCAGTGGGGTAGGAGCACAGTACCTGCACTGGGGAGAATTCTCTGGCATGCAGGTGCCTGAGAGTCACTGGCCAGAGGGACCCCAAAGGCCTCAGAAAGCCTGATCATGACTTCCCTGTACTTAATGCGTCCTCTGGGATTGCTAGTAGCCCCAGCCACATCTCAGACCAGACTCGTGGAACCTCCAGCACCAATGGCCTTTAATCGCATGGCACAGGGCTGCTGTGTGCTGAGGTACTGTCCTCCTCTGTGCTTGGTCACCTCTGAACCCCACCTGGTTCCTCCATCTGTACCTGTACCCCCAGTGTTCAGCTTACCATTTTACACTTTCTTGCAAGTCTTCCAAATGACCCCGACATTGCTGCTAAAACACCCAAGAGCCCAGCCTGAACTTGAACCTGTCATCCTTCTCACTTGCTTTCTTAGCCTTCTTGCTTCAAACCCCTTTCATCTCTTTCGCCCAGGCACCTGACTCAGACCCCAATGTGCCCCAGCTCCTCTAGGAAACCTTCAGTCCCGCTCTACCAGAGACTTGTCAGTCCTCCGTGCTGATTCGGTCCTGAGGACAAGAATGTGCTTGTGCACATGCACACACGGTATACACACCGGTACAATTATAGCACTCAGGTCTGAATTTGATAGTAACAGCGATTGTTGTGATGTTAGCTACACTCCCATTTACTGAGTGCTTCCTTTGTACCATGCAGATTGCTGAGCTGTTTTCCACACATTGAAACATGCCGTCTTCTTAAGAGATAGAAACTGTTTCTTTGCCCTGTTTTATACTCCAGGATTTACTGCGCAGAGAAGTTGAGTAACTAGTCCAAGGTCACAGGGTAGCAGGGGTGGAGATATAGTGGGTGGTACTTGGGAGCCTGGTGGAGCACTAGGGAAGGCTGCTGGTTTGTTTCTGTGTTTCCCCAATGTCATAGTCCACCCTTGGGGTGGTGTCTTTGTTTTTCTGGTTTTTTGGTTTTTCGAGATAAGGTTTCTCTGTAGCTTTGGAACCTGTCCTTGAACTAGTTCTTGTAGAGCAGGCTAGCCTCGAACTCTCAGAGATCCGCCTGCCTCTGCCTCTCGAGTACTGGGATTAAAGGCATGTGCCACCACTGCCCGACTTCTTGTGGTGTCTTGAAATCAGTTCTCAGTGGCAATATTTAATAATGGGAATCAGCAAGCCTTGCCACAAATAAGCTTCTTCTTACCTTGCCCAGAGAGCCAGCTGTTAAACACAGACTAGCACATCACAAATGAGCTCACCCTGTCCCATCGTACAGCCTATGACCCTCCAACCCTCCATTGTGAATTCTTTTTCCAGTTGTTCTTCACAACCAAGGTGCCTGGTGTGCAAATGGTGAGCCTGTACTCTGTCCACTCAAGATAGTAGGGATTTGGTGGGGTTTTGTTTTGTTTTTTTTTGAGACAGGGTTTCTCTGTGTAGCCCTGGCTATCATGGAACTTGCTCTATAGATCACGCTAGCCTCGAACTCACAGAGATCCTCCTGAGTGCTGGAATTAAAGGTGTTTGCCACCACTGCCCGGCACAGGATTTGTTTTATTTGACTCCATTTGATGGTTTTGTGACAGTCTTGGCACTTAGCCCACACTGGCCTCGGGTTGGAGATCCTCCTGCTCCAGCCTCCTAAATGCTGGGATTACAGGTATGTGATACCAAGCATGGCTGATTTATTTATTTACTTTAAGATTCATTTCTTCACTGCTGGGGGCTATGTGGGAGCTTGGTTGAGGCCATTAACTTGGGTTGGGACAAAACATCTAAAAAGCATGACCCAAGCTTGGTTTCATATAGTAGAGCCCTGTTATTCATGAGGCTGGAGCCCTGGGGAATAGGGTCCCTTTGGTCGGACTCTACCTAAGGCCTCTCACCACTGCCCAGTGGCCAGACAGAACTGAGAACTACAGACAGACCAATTAGAGGCTGACTTCATCTTGGTTTCAAAGATGCCGAGAAAAGCCATGGATAATGTTAGCAGGAGTCAAAGTTAGCCCTTTGCCAAGGGCCCAGCAGAGCCGGCCCTCAAGCGGCTAGCTTGGGAAGCTATTTTGGTATTCCTTGACTGGTGGCTTGGAGCAATTTTCTGGGCACCCATGGGCCAAAGGGGCCACGAGACTCCTGCCACCAGCAGCTGCCTTTGTGCACCAGGATAATGATGGTTTCTGGGCGAGAGAGATCAATAGGGGCTAAAACGATGGTTCCGTCCCTTCTGGATGCCGCTCGGTGCCTCTCACTGACTCAGAGGCCCCCATGAGTGGTGGGAGGGGAACCACCCTAGTATGGCCTAGTATGCAAACTTGCAGACTGTCGCCTGTCTCCTCAGGGCCCAGAGCCCTGAGACCCAACTGGGGAGACCAGCAAGGAACGTTCAGTCTGGAGGTGGGATGGAATACCTACATCTTCACCAGGCTCTTTGGAGCAGGCCCCAGGCTATTGGCAAAGTAAAAGTTAGGAGCTGTGAGGAGAGGGAGCCTGACTGTGCTCCCCTCATGGCTCCGTGCTATCGGACACTGCGGGTACAGTGGCAAGAGGACAAAGAATGTCCACTGTTGAGGACAGAGAGTTCTATAAGGGCCAGAAGAGGCCCAAGGTCGGCAAAGCAACCCCAAGCAAGAGCTTTTCGAGCTCATCACTCAGGCACAGGTGGCCCGAGAGGCCTCATCTCCCTTAAGACTTAGGCATCTCCGTGAGATCATTACTGTATAGTCCCATTTCACCTATGAGCAAAGTGAAACTCAAAGACCACATCATCACCCGAAGCTGCCAGGAGTTGGACCTGCCTTGGCCCCTCAGCCTCCATGTATCTTAATGACCAGAGCTTGACAAACTTTCACGAGAGGCCAGATGCTAATACTGAGGTCTGCATGCGGTTGGTCTTACCGTGGACACCCCCTTCTGCCCAACAGCACGATGGCAGCCAGGGACCATGTAAATGAGCAGGCCAGATTGTGCTCCGGTGAAACTTTATTGACACAGCAGGTGGCAGGATGGATCTGGCCGTCTGCAGCTGACCCTTAAGAATTCTTATTATGAAACCATCTCGAGAGTCAGGAACTTAGAAAGCTGCTTGGTACCACACTACTCTGTCAAACAGGACGAGAAACGAAAGACACACCCACACTTCATATTTTCCAATAATTATAACAGAAAGAAAACAAATAGGTAAAAATTAATTTTTCTAACATATTTGATTTAATCCCATATATAAGGATTATTACGACATTCACAGGTAGTAAATACAACAAATTTCTAGCAAGACTTCTTTACATTGTTTTCCTATTGATCCACCCATTATGATACATATTTTATTTTTCTATTTATTGCACATGCCAGTGTGCACTTATAAGGTTTTAAGTTCTTAACAGCTGCATGTGGCCTAGAGGCTCCCTTATTGGATAGTATGTTACTGGAGTAGAAATAAGGTCTTTGATTGGTATTGGATTAAATCTTTGGTGTAAGATCCAAATGTGAGAACAACAGAAATGGGAGAGATTTCTGGATGTGTTAGTGAATTAAGGTACTTAGAGACACAGAACCAGTACAGTGTATATTCAGAAAAAAAATGCATTAGAAGGAATTGGTTAGGTCCAAAGATCTGTAACTGAGACCTGAGAGAGTTGGAGATTTGATCCAGGCTGAATCCTGACCTTGAAACCCATGAGAGCTAATGTTTTAGCTCAGTTCAAACCCAAGAGACAAGGCCCAGTGTCCCAGAGTGAAAGCACTGGGCCAGGAGGAGGTCCCTCTTATTCACAGGTCCGGTAGTCTTCCCGTTCCATTCAGGCCTTCCACTGATTTCACGAGGCCCATCCGCACCAGGGAGAGCAGTCTGTCTCGGTAGAAATACTCAAAAGTGAAGTTCGCTGCAGAGTGGTGTTTGCCCAGACGTGAAGCTGCTTCACAGCCCAATCCTATTCATGTTTCAAATTAATCACCATACAAGGGAAGGCTCCCTGGAGAAAGAGTTGTTCACGCTGAGATCTCGAAGCAGAGAGTGAACGTCACCTGCCAAGAGGAGGATATTGCAAGTCCAAACCGAGGGAACAGCAAAGCCCAGAAGCTTGAAGATATTTGGACTCAGTAAGCTTTGTTGTGGATTATTTCTGGGCTGTGGGGCCTAGGTCTGAGGATGGAGGTCCAGGGAGAAGGTCAGGATGGGCACTGAGGCTGCCTGAGTCTTGGGAAGAGGTGGCACTTGATTCTAAGAGCAAATCTGAGAGGGACACTGCTGGGTGGTGACTTCTCCACCAGCACACACAAGTCTCTGCAACACCGACACTACCCACATAAACACTGCAGGCTGCGGCACCAAGCAAGTCCCACGGCCCTCAAGAAAATTCAGTGTGGTCCCAAGAGCAGTAACTCCAGTGTCACCCAGGCACTGCTGGAAATGCAGCCATTTCGGACCTCAGTCCAGGCCCACAAGATTCCTGGAACATTCTCAAGGGTTATGAAGCCTGACTGATTTCTGTGGGAACCGATGGCGGTTCAGTCCTTCCTCCCGCCCGCAGTGCTTGCCGCCCTTCTCATGGCTCCACTGCCCAAAGCGCTTCGAAAGCTTCCTGTTGCTGCTATGAGCGAGCAAGGAAAATGGAATGGATATACTGTCCCTGTTTCCTGTACCTTTGGTATTTTAAAGATTCCCCGGTTGGCTCTCCTAGAGCTGTTTCAGATCTTTGCCTTTCTTTCCCAGGGCAAAAACGGTAATGGTTCCTGCTGCCGGGCTGGCAGGTTCTGCAGTGAGTGTTGAATAACCGGAGACCCAGTGGCCTCTGGCCGCACTTCAAAGGCACCCACTGTGGATGGAGAGGGGAGGCAGAAGGCACCAGGGGATGGAGGAGAGGAAACATATGATTGAGTCCAGATCCAACATGGTACACGCCTGGCTGCCCAGGGTTCGCTGCTTGCTCACTTTATTCTCATCCCAGGTTGGTCACTAGGAACTCAGACTGCTCCTGGGCAGGAGAGGGGCTTCTCCAGTTATATGTGAGGAGCATCCTCATACCACACCTTAAAGACCAGGCGATGGTTATGGGCACAGATAAGTCACTCTGCAGTATAGCGCCTTGGCACGTACTTGGTGAAGATGGCCAAGATGAACGGTGTGAGCCTTTTTTGTGTGCCCCAATGTCATAACCCAAACATCGGGTCCACTCAACATAAGGAGGCAGGGAGGATGTTTAAAGAGTTCATGGAGAGCAGTCAGTCAGGGCCTTTGTGACTGCGGAAGCATTTCAAGTAATTGTATAGGGTACACGCAAGGGTTCCGCCCCACAGGAGAACATACCATGTATCCCAGGCTTAGGACCACACAGCCCACAGCACGCTGATGGCCTGTGATGTGGATCTTTGATTAGAATGATGCTGCCGTTGAGAAAATGAAACACAGGAAGGTTATGGGACTCACTTAAAGTTCTGTAACCTGCCAGGTTTTGTTTGATTTTCATGTGTACTGCGGATTGAATCTAGGACCCAGAAGTTAGGCAAGAGCTGTGCCATGAAGGCTCTGTCCTCATTTCTCTCTGCAGGTTTCATTTTGAAACAGTCCCACTGAGCGTTCCAGACCTGCTTTGCACTCCCTCTTTAGGTAGCCCAGGCTGACCTTGATCTTTCCCTCCTGCTGCCTCAGCCTCCTTGGTAGCTGGGATTATGGACCTATGCCATGTCCCACCTTCAATTGGACAGCTCTGACTACAGGATTTGGAAGCATTCCGATTATGGTGCCCTGCTTTCTTCCCAGGTAATGTCTCTTCTCAGTGACTAATAACCCTAAGTTCATCTTCTCAAGCATCACAAACAAGAAGCTACCATAGCCTGCTTCTGAGGTGCCATTCCAGAAGGTTCTCTGAGCTTATGAAGGACTCTGACTTCAGCCCCTCTTCCTATTTGCTTGGGGCCAGTAGAACACAACCGTGGAGAGCCTTGGGGACTGCGGGGCACATACTGAGGGCTGAGAAAACTCTTATGGTGCCCCAGGCACTGGGTAGGGGCTACTGTGGCTTCTAGATATTGCCTTTTGAGTTCCTCGGAGATACTGGAAGTTCAGGTTTGTGTACGAGATTTCCCTATCTGGAAATGTTGACAAGAAAGCAATTTGGAAACGAAACATCCAATTTTCTGGCCTGACCATCTTTAGATTGGCAGCACCTGTACAACCAGGGCCTTTGGAGAACCTCATACACATGCAGAGAACCAGCCTTTTCTGCCTTCCGAGTCAGGCTGGGCTTATACCCACGCTAGAAACGTCTTTCCCCTTCCTTCCCCTTTCCCTCCTCCTTCCTTTCCCTTCTTTTCCTCTTCTTTCCCCTTCATCCTCTTTTCCCTTCCCTCTATTTTCTCCCCCCCTTGTTTTTTTCTAAAGAGGGTTTTACCACAAAGACCAGGCCAACCTCAGACTGGCCATCCTTTTGCTTCAGTCTACCGAGTACTGAGATTACAAGCATACACCACCACATCTGTCTAAGACAGACTTTCTCTGGTCACAAGAGTACCGGGCATTGCAGTTCTTCTTCAAGGAACCGTGAACTCAGATCATGCCCCCCCCCGTCCATGCTCTAACCCAGGTCCCATTGTTTTTTAAAATATGAAAATATATCCAACCAGTAGTCAGCATGTCCCCATCTACAGCTCCCTGGTACCTTTCAACCCCAAGCTCCCAGACTTCCTTAGGAGTCCCAGATTCCCTGCTATTTAGTGGTAGCAGAGAAAGCCTGACCTAGCAGGGACCACTTGGTATGCTAGAGCCTGTGGGAGACATCAACAATTATTTGGAATATTACCCCGATGTTATCATTTAAAGAACTTTTTTTCCCTAAGCATGTTAATTGTTAATTAATATTAGCTGCTTTTGTGTTGCTAATATTTGGACTCACAGTCATTTGGACTCACAGATTAGAGGGATTTCAGACCCTCATGGAGGACAAGACATGGCAGAGCCACTCAGGTCACGACAGGGGGCGGAGGGAATAGAGGCAGAGCAGGAAGCAGGGAGCAAAGCAGAAATCAGGGTGAATATAACCCATTAAAATCACACCTAGTGGTCCACTTCCTCTAGGGAGGGGCCACATCCTAAAGGCTCCATAGCCTCTTTAACAGCAACTTTCGAGACAGGACAGTTCAGATGCAAACCATAACACAGTTCCTCCACAACATCCCAAAGCCTGGCCACTTCATGCCCACCTCTTCCTCCTCTTCGCTGGTCCAGGCTGGTCCAGGCCCTGTGCTCTCCTCCCTGGGGGTGAAGCCGGCTCCTCTAGAGTTCCCTGTATCTGATAGGTTCTTTCTCCAGGCTGGAAATAGGGCCCCTAAGGCAACACACTCATTTTTAGGGAAATGGCAGGTGTCTGAGGACACTGGAACGTCTTACAAAGCCTCTGGGGACAGGGAGGGCTCCAGTAGGGAGGAGCCATCATCCCCATGCGCCATCAGGACAGACAGGAAACATTTCAAGTCTGTTTCCCATGACTGAGACCCATTCTCTTCCATCACTTTCCATCCCCTTGGTTGAAAAGATTTTGTTCTCATTTGAACAAACTGGGGAGAAAAAAAAGGATGCAGATGAAGAAATCTCTTCTGACACCTCTTCCCCCTTAGGGAGACAGGACTGGGGAGCACACTTTGGAACTGGGGAGCACACCTTGGGACTGGGAGCAAACCACGGGACTGTGGAGCACACCTTGGGGGAAGAGGGCTCAGGAAAATGATTTTTGAAGTTGCTCCTAACCTGGCACGACACAGTCTATAGGTCCTGAGAGAGGAGACAATTGAGGCTGGTGTCTACCATGGCTTCTGCAGCAGGGCCTGGAGTCATGGAATCCTGTACAGACACACAATGCTCTTCATTCTGCCAGGTTTCCCTGCGGAGCCCTTCTTTCTGGGAGGAGAATTCACAGACAGGGGGTCTGTGGGGGTCTCTGTCATCTGCTTAAGAGAACAGCGTTGGCACATAGGAGGTCTCCACACCTATCCCAAAGACTATGAGAATTACTGCATCCAACTCCCAGAAACAGAAGTAGAAACTGAGGCCCAGAGAAGGGATGGGTTTAGGGTGTGTCATGGTAGTTAGTGACAGAACCAAGGCTTAGACCTTGACTGGTAACCTCTAAGGTGTCATGGCAGCTTCTTCTGATCTTTTCCAAACATGCCATGGCTTAGTGACATTGTCCAGGCTGCCAGCATCTCCTGTGCTGTGCTTAAGGCTGTGGCTTCCTGGCAGAGGCACATGATCTTCCAAGGGCTGTGGTGGATTGGGTTGGAGCCCCGGACTAGAATGTCCTGTCTCTGTGCTTCTCTCATGTGTGCATTGTGTACACAGTACATGTCAGTGTCACGCTCCCCAAGCAGGATGCACATGTGTGAGGCACACATTGCCACTGGCAACCCAGGTGCTTGGAGAGGCTCTCATAAGAGGACTGAGAATGTTATTAGCTGTCACAACTTACAGACTCTCTTCCAAGCTTGCTGATTGAAGGGATTTGCTTAATCTGAACAACTGTGAAGAAGGGATTTTTAAAAAAATCCCATTTTACAGAAGAAAATGCTGAGGCCCTAGAAGACTTAAGTGGCTTTTCTGGGCTTCCAAGCAAGATCATCCTGAGCTAGAGTCTGGTACCTGGATCCCTGTACCGTGAGCTACTGACCTTTCTCCTTTTGCGGCAACACTTATCAACCAAGGCCAGAGGAGGGCTGACATACATTTCCTGAAGCCTGACCAGCAATCATGGAAGGCCTCCGGAAGAGGATAACTTCCGGAAAGGTCCTGATATGAGCTATGTGCTGAAGAAAGAAAAGAAGGTGCCCAGGTCTTGGTGTTCTGATGTGTGTGGCACCCTTGTCCCTCGCCTGTGAATAACCACAGGTCAGTACTTGCCCGGTTGGTTTTAATTCTATGCACAGGGTTCTGTAAACTGTGGAGTGGTTATCCTTACTTCACAAACAGGGAAATCAAGATGGGCCCTGCGCACTGACATGTCTTGCTTGAGGGCACTGTCACAGCAGTGGTGAGTCACAAATCACCCCATTGTGTTCCTGTGGCCTTCTTGGCGGCACATTTCACCCCTCTGACCACACAGGTAGGCTCTGTAGCCTCAGATGAGTGGCCTACATTTGGGGACTGAGATATTGGCTCATCTGATCTCTGAAGGAATCTATTACTGCCTTCCACAAGTAGCTTCTGTATAGGTAGTGGGGTTTCCCTTCTCCTCCACCCCAGCCCTCTCAACACCCCAAATCCATCTCCCTCAGGAGTTCCTTCTTGTTGGCACAGGCACCTGAGGCTGGTGCCATGCTTCTTCTTGGCCCTACCACCTTCAACTTCTAAGTCGTGGGTTAGTCCACCTTAGGCTCCTGGGGAATAAAAAAAACTTAACTGTGTTTCTTTAAATTGATCATCAATTTCCCCCTTTATGAAAATGAACACTGGATAGGAAATGTCTTGAAAAATGCATCAAGGTGAGGCAAATGGCTTTTGGAGATCAATGTCGGCACACACAGTTTGGAGTGAACTTCGTTTCGTTCGGCCTCCAAACCTAGGTCCGGGTTGGTGGGGGATAGCAGGAACCTGGTAGCAGACAGGTTTCCTCTTTCTCTGAGTAGCGATGCCCTGCTATGACTGTTGGGGGCTCAAAAGGTCCCTGCCTGCCACACAGCCTCCCTCCTATCCTCCCTCCCTCCATCCTTTCATCGCCTCCAGGTATTGCCACTTAATTTTGTTTAGAAATTTGAAAAGTAAGTAGGAGTGTGGGTTGATTATAGACTTGATTTAAAGGTTTGATTTAGGTTTCTCTCTGTTCTTATATCAAAGATAACATGGAAGTGAAACTATCATGCTCAGGTAATGAGATTTTATATTAAAAAGAATAAATTAAGCTCATAAAACTGTAGATGGAAGGGCAGGGAGGGGCCATTCCCTTCATGGAGGGAGCCTATACATTTATGTAACAAGTACCTATCATGATTAGGGGTCCAGGTTTAGTCCTGGACTTTGAAGTCAAAGGTAGCCTTTGTCCAGTTCCCTTTTGGGTGTGCCCCATAGGCTCTCATGGATGAGACTCCAGGGTCCCAGGCGGCAAACAAACCTGGGCAACCTCTCCCTTTACCTTTAAACTTGGTGACTGTGGGCAAGTGGCATGATCTCTCTGATCCCCTTTTGCCTCTTCTCTCAAAGGCAGGGAGTGTCGTTACCACATTCACTATTTTCATATTTATTGCTACACAGCCATACATCCATAATACCCTGTAGTGGCTGTATGATGCACACATGTGAAGAATTCATAGTGGCTACTCCAGAATGCTAACCTTAGTGACAATCTGAGTAGCAGTGGTCTCAGCAGGCAAATGGGGATTGTTGTACCCATCTAGCAGAGTCTCGCCGTGTGTAAAGAAAGAAAAAGTCCTGGCCTGTCTGTCAATCACTGCCCATTCCTGCCAGACCTGGGAAGCACATGTCCATATCCATCAAGAGGGTCTGAAGCCCACCTAGGACATTAGGCATGGACGGAGGCTGTGAAGACAGCCACCCCAGCCTTCCCTCTGCCCTTTCTCCACCCACGCCTCCCTTCCCCATGAGCAATAACCCAAAATACAAAGAACAGGAATCAAATAAAGACCCTGAAACCGAGCCGTCTGTGGTCATTTTAAAACAGACCCTGTTTGAAAAGCCGGGTGACATTTTCCTTTAACGCCTGATTTTTTTTTAATGCCGGCTGCATTTTTTAAGCACCTGGTCAACTTGTAACTTGCTGAGGCAGTACAGTAGCTGCGCCGACTGTACCATTTGATCATTAATTTATCACAGTTCTAGCAGTTTGTCTGACAGGTGATAGTACTTTCATCTAATGAGCCTCAGCCTGGGCAGGGGCTTCACAGCCTGGGCAGGCCGGCCTGCAGGCTAAGGGCCATGCTCCCTCTGGCTGTGGGCCTGCTTCATTCCAGAAGCGCGAAGGCCTGGAGAGCAGCTGTTAAAGGAGGGTCCTGCCACAGCGGATGAAGCTTGAATCACCTCAGATGGGCTTAGGATAAGTGAGAGTGGTGGGTGGGACTATAACCCAGGCAGAGTGCCATCAGTGGCAGTCAAGGCAAGGTTGACTGTGGTAAGGGGTGTAAGTCCCAGCTCCAGACGTGGAGGCCTCCACTGACAGTGTGGGTTTCCCGCTCAAACAGCCTGAGAGGTGGAGGAAGACTGAGGCTGGGACCGTCTGGTGTCCTGGTCATGAAAGTGCTGTGGCACGCAGGTGCAGAGAAAGGTATAGAAATTATGGCAAAAATAATCACATGCTGTTTTCATGGACAAGGGCAAGTTCAAGTGAGCAAAGAAGTATGATTCTACCATGTCCCCCCAAACAGAAAATCCAAATATCTGCCTGCTGTCCTGCTGCCCACCCTCTATGAGTTGCACTGGTGGGAGACTTCTGACTACCCTGTGTCTTAGTCCCCAGTTCAGACCTCTTCCCCCAAATTCTATCACCACCCTCACACAGCCAGCTAGCATCATCCAGGTGCTGGCTCTCCCACACTGCCTCCCTGGACTCTGAGCCTCAGTGGCCTTGTCCACCAAAGTCATTTTCTTGGAAGTTTCTGAGGCCCCTTTAAATGCTTGGAGTCAGCGGAGTCCCACAGTGGCTGTAGGCATCTTGGTTTTAGACAGGAACTCGGGTGCAGGGTCCCCTTTCCCCCCTTGAGGTATTTCCCAGCATGTCTGTCATACAAAGAGAGACAAGAAGCCCCAAGGGATTTTGAATTTGTGTTGACTGGGTTGTTGGGACACAGGCCGGCCCAAGGTGTCCTGTGACCCTCCAGGTTGCTGTCTGCTCTTTGACTTCGCTGTCCTGGTTGCCTAGCGACCTGAACTCCTGCGTATTGTCAAGTGGCCTACTCCTTTATCCATGCTTTTCCCACTTGGTCTGTTCAACCCTGGCAGCAGGGAGCATTGGAGCTACACTCAGACCCCAGCCAGCTGTAAATCCTTGCTTACACCCAAAGCTCTGCCCTGCCCTGGAGAGTCACCTAGGGAGCTCTGGAAACATACTACAGACTGGGACTCAGCCCAGACCAGTGCTGTCCGAACCTCCAGGGACAAGGCTGGCATGTACCTTTTAAAAGTTTCTCTGGGTGACTTGAATGTGTAGCCTGGGGTGCAACCTCTGACCTCCACAGCCTGGCTTCTGTCTGACTCTCTGCTCTAATCCCTCATGTTTGTCTTCTTCATTTCTTACGCCTTTCCATCCTTCCTTCCATCCTCCCCAAGGTGCCAAGTCATCCTCCTGTCTCTGTATCCAGGATATTTTCACTTGTTATGTCTTTTTCAGAAAATACTCTTCCCTCGGATGTTGGTAGGGATGCCTTTCTCTTGCCATTTGGTCCCAACTCTTTGGCAGAGATGTTTCTGAGGCTCTCCAGTGTAGCATGGCCCCATCCCCAGCTTTTGCCATCTTGTCTTTCCCTACCTTTTTACTAGAAGTCATTGCACAGTGTACGTTTCCTTCCACTGGAACACACTTCATGTGGGCCGGCATGGTGCCGCTTTTGTTCATTTGCGTGCCCACCTCTCTGAATGCCTTGCGTCTTGTTCAATAAACAGTTATTGAGTGAATCGATGCAAAAACTAATATTTGTGGAGCATTTTTCAGAAGTTTGTAAGCTCTGTGGATTATTTTCGGAGTTTATTCTGGGAAGAGGCATGTCTCTTTTGAACAACTCGGAAGAGGAGATTTTTCCTTGAACAGGTAATTGCTCAGATTATGTAACTCTGGCATAACAAATTTAGCCCCGTGCTTCCTGGGATCCAAAGCAAAAAGGGTAAGATTAGCCACAGAGGCTATGTTGGGCCGTGCGGCCGGTGTTTCTGCTTCTCCCTCCTCCTTCTCTGTGGTCTTTGATTTTCCATGTCTATTTTCATAGCATCTGATTACAAGCTGACTTGGATCCTTTTTGGAAGCAGGCAGAATATAAATAGCCAGGAACACAAACAACTGATTGGGGTGTGTAATGCCTATTTTACAGACATGCAATACAAGTCCGTGGCAGGTGGGGTGGCTTGTCTGAGGTCACACAGCCTGGGCAAGAACCCAGGTCCCTTGAATTCCAGGCCACTTCATCCTGCTCTGAATTACAGTGGAAGAGCCAAGCCTTGGGTTTTGCTTTGCTTCTGACATAATGTTTGGGATCCAACATTATTAATACTTCCTGAAAGAAACGAAAGACCAGAGAGGTGAAGCAGGAGCCCTGGGTGGTTTAGCAGGTTAGGAACCCGGGCATGGGGTGGTGCTTTAGGAACTTGGCATGGTGTGGTGCCTTCAGTGTTCAAGCCCCCCGAGCATGGTGGAGGATCCTTAGTGTTGACTAGGAAAAATTATTTTTACCTTAGTAGTAGGCGTGGATACTTCTGGATAACGCTAAGGCCGTGCTTCACAACCTGGACCACAACACTTTGTGGGGATGAACGACCCCTTCACAGAGGTCATTTAAAACCATTCGAAAACACGGATATTCACATTATGATTCATAACAGTTACAGAATTACAGTCATGAAGTAGCAATGAAAATAATTCAATGGCTGGGGGTCACTACCACATAAGGAACTGTATTAAAGGGTCGCAGCATTAGGAAGGTTGAGAATGAACTGCCCTAAGGGATGAGCTGCTGAATGTAGTATCTGCATAGCTGGAAGAGAACACGGAGTGATAGAGAAAAACCACCTGACCAGCATCCCTAATTGCTTTCTACAGAGGCTGCCACTGGATAGGTAGAGGCAGAGGAGAGGGGGGAGGTCACATCAATCTCGGCTCACTCAGCACAATGATCCATCCCACCAATACACATCCTAGCACACAGATCTTTCTACTGAGAGGAATTCGAGCCGAGAAGAGCCCCCAGGTCTTCCAATGCTGGCAAGTCAGAGGATCGACCTGATGAGGAGGCAGAGATGTTAGTTAGAATCAGGATGTGGTTGTCAATAATGCAGAAGCAACACTGCTGATTTATTGAACCTTGCTGTGTCCAGGCACTGTCCTCTGCACACAGCTCCCAGTCTCCCCTCGCTCCTTCATCCAACATTAAACTGAGATTCACAGAGTGTCTCCTCCCACGCCAAAATTACTTGGCAGTAAGAAGGGCTTGCTGAGTGCCAGGTAGGGTTCTAGAATGTCCTGTATGCATCTCATTCCTTTTAGAGACCTGTCATTGGGCTTGTTTGCAGAGGGGAAGATTCTGAGGAGCAAAGAAGTACGGAGACCTTCACAAGTCACACTAAGCCCTTTCTAGTACCGAGCCAGAATCTAGAGGCCAGAACATGGACTCCACAGCCTGGTATCTCACCATGACTTTGCAAACACAACCCTTCCAGTTTCACTCCCAGCTCCAAAATTTCATTGGCTTTCTCTTTGGGCTTTCTATGCACAGTCCTGCCTCTTCTGGGGCCCAGAGGATGTTCCCTCTAGATGGTGGTTTAATCTGACAATGAAGACCTTCTGGCTCATTGATATGAATGTGAAAGAGGCTCTGTCATGCCAAGCTGGCTATGCTTAGAGGCCCTCATGTCTGTTCTACAGCAAACACTTGAGGCATTCTATCTTACAATGACAGAGTAGTGCCCCACCCCCAGCAGTGGTTCTGGGCATTCAGTGGCCCAGGATATGTAAGGAGTTTAGACAGTGTTCTGTAACAGGACACACTGTCCTGAACAAACTGGGCCTGACTCAGGCTTAACCTGTCGGAATAGCTAGCTATAGGGATTCTGGAAAACAGGTTGGTGATGGATCAGCATAGCTGGATCCCCGAGAGAGCTGCTGTCTCCACTCAGCACCGGTGCAGGGCGCCGGTAGGTCTTTGGGAGGGGATAGATGAACTTCTAGATGGCTTGGTACTTCTCTCTTAGAACCACTTCTTAAAATCTATCTCTTACATTAGGGCTCCATATTGACTGTGGTGCTTGTTCCATTGGTTGGGACACATGTAATGACACAGAACCACCAAGGCACTGCTGGAAAGAGCTCTCTGCTCTAAAAGTCCTCTGTGCTCTTGGCCCGGCATCTCAGCCTGTCCAACCCCTGGGACACAGAACTGTTCACTCTTTCACCATCTTTCCTAGAATGTCCTTTGGTTGGGATAATGCAGCATGTAGAAAAACAAACGTGAACCTCCACATGCTTGGAGAGTAACTGCTTTCACCATGATTAGTTCAACTTACAATTCTGGCAAGAATTCTTCAAAAAATTAAAAATAGTGTTCCCATATGGTCTTGTAATCCAACTTTTGAGTAGACATTAAATAATTAAAAGCAGGATCTTAAGCAGATAATTGCAGAACTATGCTTGGAGCAGAGTTAGTGGTAAAAATCAAGAGCCGAAGCAACATAAATATCCACTGAGGATCAATGATCAAGCATATGGCATGGATACACAGCGGAATACTATTCAGCTTCAAAAAGTGGGAAAGTTAGGATACCCACTGCAAGATGTGCACAGTGTCCAGATAGCTTGCCGAGTGATAGAAAGTCATTCCGTCACAAACTCTGTGCTCTGCTTAGAGAAGGGACCCAGGACAGTGAAACCCAGAGAAAATAGCTAATGTGGTGGTTAGCAGAGACTTGTAGAAGAGGGAATGGGGAGTTGTTTAAAGGGTCCAAGCACCTTGGAGATTGGTTGCACAACATTGGTAATAAACTCAACTGCATTGACCTTGAAAGTGGTTTAAAGGTCAAATTTGCATTGTGTACATTGTATCATAGTTTATAAAAGGATTTTAGCACACAGGACCCAGGTATAGACAGGTCAGAAAGCATTCTAGAGCATTGGGAAGGGATTGGTTCTTGCCAGTGGGGCTGTATGGTGATCCTTAGTTCAGAGCATCTTAGAGAGGGCCAGATAGAGCACAGTCATCCCTGGGAGCAGTGCCCTCCATCTTCAGAGTCACTTGGAGGCTGGTATTGGTGGTGTTGTTCCTCTGGGAGGGACAGGGGACACACACAGAGGAGGGAAGCCTCCTTCGTCTGCTCTCAACACAGGACTGGGCACAGGGACCTGGGAGATGGTGGACACTCTTACTAGTGTCTGTTTTCACCATGGAAAAGTGACAATCCATCTATCCAGTACTGGGGTGAACATGGATGAGGGTGTCAATGACTTTCTTCATGATTTCAGAGACTCAAGAATGGGGTGGGCTAGACATTCAGAGCATCAACACTAGACAGACAACAGACCAGACAGTGGATGCCATTCTTCCTTGTCAAGCCTCTCAGTGCCCTGGCGAACTATACAAAGATATGCATTTTCACAGACATGAAAATGGGTTCAAGGATTTTGGAGGCTTGCCTTTGGTTAGTAAGGGACAGAGCTGGGACAGAATCCCAGATGTGGCTGGCTCATGTTAGCATCTGCACTGAGTGGCTTAGCTGGGTCAGGGAAGACTAAGGAACCAGAAGGGACATGCTGTCTTGTGGGGGTGAGGCAGCCTCCTAGCTGCATTCAATGTGCCCATCACTGGGGCTGGAAACTGAGGTGGTACCACAGGGAAGGAACAAGGGACAGTCACACTGCATGCAGGTGTGGCTTGCAGTGTGTCTGGAAGCACACACTCTGTCCTTCCAGAAAGCTGACAGGCTGAGGTGACAGTTCTTCTGTGCCCTCTCTCTCTCTACTCTCCTGAGACCAGAAGGGCACTTGATCCCAATTATGGAAAATGCCTGGGTCAGCCATCACTGGGCATGATCCAAGTGTCTTGTTTGGCAGCTGATTAAAACCCAGACAGCCCTCTTATGAGCCCTTGAGTCTTGGAGCTGAGGCCCTTTGGGACCTTGAAGTTGAGTCTGGGCAGGCAAGTCCCTTCTGCTTTGTCCTGGCACTGTAGAAAGAGGGTTGATGAAGTGGGCCAAGGGCCAGGGTTCATGCATGGAACTTGAAGGTCATGGGCAGTCTGCAGCCCAGCTCCAGGAGTGGCTTTACGTGTGACTCCTGACTTCCAGGTCCTTGACAAACTAGGGTGTAGCAAACCTAGCCAGGGTATGGGGCCAGGCTGTCCTCAGTAGGAGCCAGTCTGTCATCTCTCTCGGGGTTCTGAGGGCTGCTACTGGCCTCCTCACTAATGCAGTTGTGGCTGGGACCAGAGGAGGGAGACGTCAAGTTCACTGTGAATGTCTGTAGATAATTTCTTTGACAATGCCTTCACTCCTGAGGAGGGGCTGTGCCGGTTTCTAAGTCTTGCTGTCTTTGGAACCAGCTTGACGGGTAGGCAGTAGCATCAGCTCTATGTGTACCGGCATGGTAACAATGACAAGATAAACAGAGGACCAGAGCCAAATGAGGGTCCTAGGAGTCCAGATGAGTGCCTGTGGACCATGGCCTTCTGCCTCCCATAGTAAGGTTTAGCAAGCCCGGATAAAAGGTAAGAACTGAGAATTCAGGAAGAGAAAGAGACCTTTCCAAAGTTCTACAGGGAGCTGGTGGCAGACTGGCCTCTGCACCCAGGACTGTCTCTGCTCAGGCCAAGAGATGGCCCCTCTGCTTGTCTTTTGCCCACCACCCTTGTGTGTGTCCTTTGATCCCAGACACTATACACTCATTCCAAGGTCACAATGGAGGTGTACATGGTTCTCACTGTCGTCTGTGATCACACGGGCATCTTCTTCCGAGATGGAACACGTGAGAGGATGCTTTGCAGGGAGCAAGGGGACATGGAATCCAGATCTCCAATTCAGTAAGAAAGTATGGGGGGCAGACACAGCAGCAGCATCTAAAAGCAGCCACATTGCATTTGTTCTGCCTTGGTCTCTGGAAGTCATGGGGCCACACTCATCTCTGGACGACCATTGACAATGAACTAGATAGAGATTTGAAAATATCCGACACCCTTATTGCCCCCTCTCTTTTCATTCTTGTGGCAGACATTAATAATGGATGACCAATCTCTCATGGCAGCTTTCCTCACTAGGTCTGGACCTAGCCTGTGCTTCTTCCTTTGCCAGACATTAGCAAATGATTGCAGTTGGCAAGATAAAGCAACCCTATTTGTTATGCTGAGTCTCAATGGTTTTGTTTGTTTTGTGCTTTATTTTTCTTTTTATGTTTTCAGATAGTCTCATTATGTACCCTCAACTCCCAATTTCTAATATCCTTGTTCTGGCCTCTTGAGTAGGCAAGCATTCTGCCAACTGACCTACATCTCCGGCATCAGTCTTAATGCTCTCTTATTATTTCGGTTTTTGGAGACAGGGTTTCTCTCTGTAGCCTTGACTGTCCTGAACCTCGTTAGGTAGACCAGGCTGATCTTGAACTCACAGATCCATCAGCCTCTGCTTCCCACGTCCTAGGGTTAAAGGTGTGCACCACCATGTCAAGCTAGTCCCAATGTTCTCAAATGGGAGAAGTCCCCAAAGGGAAACTACACACTTGATAAGTGCACCCCTAAGCCTGTGTTGGGGTGAAAGAGTGTGCCCAAGGCTGGAGGCATGGGCTCCAGAGTCCAGAGCTGGCTGTGCCCTGCCCATGTAGTAAGCAGTGGTGTCAGGGAGGGTGTCAAGAAGCAGGCTTCAGGGAACATGCATTCTGGGTCATTGCCACAACTGGGACTTGATACTGGATCCTTGTGGTTTGGATCCAGCATCTCCAGCACGTTTGCCTCTGCCCACACATGTGCATGAGACACATAGGAGGGAGGGGAGCCCAGTTTCTGCTTCTGCAATGTTTATGAGACAACTCCTGCCTGTCCTGTCTCACCAGAGTGTCAGCAGTATGAGCCCTTAGCCCAGGCCTGGCCTACTGCACAGCCTGGCTCCCTTCTCTTCCCAAAGCTGAATTCATTTTTTTTTGGTTTTTCACTTTTTCCAATTTAGCTGTCTTTAGAAAGGGCTTTCCTCTCTCTGCACCTCTTGAAAAGGGGTGGCAGGTATTTGGGGTGGTGGCTTCTCCTGGGAGAGACGCTCCCCGTGGGAACATATGCCACGGAGAGCAGGTGGCTCCTCGTGCGCTCCCTAGAGAGCTGCTGGGGCTGCACGGTTGAAGCCACTGGAGCAAACCTCGCACCAAAACTGGCACCAGCACATTAGCGACAGCTCCTAGAATTTAAAGGGACATGTAATCATTCCTAATACACATCCAGGGTGAGAGCCAGATGTCACTGATGGCAAGGAACACTGCTGGCAGATAAGTAGACACGTAGCTCCCCGGCTTCCACGAGCCCATCTAGGATGCCTCTCAGGATGGCTCTGTCACTCACAGTCACCTTTCTTTCATGGTTATTGTTACACAGAGACATCAGTGGAACTGGAGGTAAGCCCCTGTTGGGGACAAGGAGCCTTGGTGGAGAAGTCAATTAGAGCCCCAGCCGAGTGGACGCTATTATCCCCATTCACAGATGTGGAAACTGAGGTTCGAAAAGTACCTGCCCAAAGCTGTATACTAATTTGGGGTAGAGTTTGGGTGCAAACGCGGGATTCTTGAACTCCAGGCAACTGAGTTTTGTGTTGTCACGGGAGGCACAGCATGTGGGCAGAGGAGCAGAGGCTCTGGTCCCTGAACCGGTCCTAGGCATAGCCCCACTCATCTCAGGAAGACAGGGCTGAAGAGTTTGCCTGGATGGAGGCTCCATCCCATCTCTCCTGCGGTCCAGTGGTGCTGAGAGAGTCATAGGTCACTCGGGAAGAATCATCTGCCCCTGGGCCCGTTAGGGTACAAGGCTATTTGGTGCTTAGGATTTAGGAAAGTCTTGGGTGGACCTTCAATTTCACACACCTCCAGAGGGCACCTGAGGAGCCACCAACTGGCTCCTAGGATGGAGCTTGACCTCTCTCACGTCTGCTTTGGCGAAGCTGCCACCGTGAGATACATTTCATCTCTGCTGCCTTGGAGGGAGCTAATCTGGACTGACAGAAGCCCGAGGGCGGCACGGCTGCTTCTGTGCTACTGGGAAGAGCAGGTGTGTGTCAAGAGGAAGGAAGCAGGCTCCCCAGCACTCTCGGGGACCACGGTTGGGCCGTTCTGCTGGCTTCAAGCATCTCACACTGGATTCTGTTTCCCTGTGTCAAAGACCAGTGGCTGTGAGCAATCACTGAAGGTCCGTGAGGGCAGAGGGGCAGCTGTGGTTAGCTCCCTAACCACACAGAATATGTGAAGTTGAACATGACTCTATGTTATTGCCCTGCCTCAGCCTTTCTAGAGGCTCACCAGAGCAAAGACTGGGAAAGACATGGACCCCAAGTCCCATAGCAAGTCCTGTTCCGCATGGCAGGAAGAGCTGTGCCCATCTGTTTGTTAAGAGAGTTTGAGGAGCGATGGGCTCCTGTGCTCCATGGGAACACACACAACCTGAACCTAGGGCATTGAGCCCATGAATGTCATGCTACAGAGGTTCCTTTCTGGTCAGGCCCCAGGTTATTGTTTCATATCCTCCCTGGGCCCCGGGCACGGCACCCATTCTGGGCCCTTTTGAAAGTGGCTAAAAGTGGCTCCTGTTGGCCTGCGGTCCTGTCTGGGTGGGTAAGAAAGTGGCTTTGGTGACGTACGGGATGTCAGTCCTTTCTCCCATGCTATGTTTAGAAAGGTGTCAGACTCAAGCTGGCTGTCGGCGGTTATACAGGAGGTAATCAAGAGTGTTTCTGAAACCTCATTGCTGACCTCTACACAAAGACACCAGGGCCACTGGCATCACCATGTGTGGAGACAAAGCCCAGTCCTGATTTTGTCACAGAATGGTTCATCCTCTTGCTGGGCAGAATCTCTTAAAAGTGGCCCTGTTTACCCCCCATGCTCCCGCCTCCAGTACCAGAGAGAACCTTGAAGGCGATGCTGTGAAATGGCTGGGTCATGCATATATGACTCCTACCCACTCACCACTGAGAGATACACTTGTCCATTCACCCTGTGTTCCTCTACACTCACATACCCACGTCTACACACAGTGCACATGTACACACTCATGCACACACATCTATACATGGTGCATACATGCATATTCATATACCTGCATCTATATACAGTGCACACACCCACATTCACAATACATCCAAACACAATGCACACATGCATCCAAACACATATGCACACTTATTCTTAGTTCCTCATACACACCTCACAGTTGCACACTCATAGTCATGCCTATGTTTATACATGTGCTGACTTATACATAACATACATATGCAAATAATCTCACACCCACACACCTCATGCCTGCACATGAATGCCTTATTCACCTGTATATATATATATATGTATGTATGTATATGTGTGTGAGTATATACTCACAGTCATATGTGCTCATATGCATAAACTGATACACACCTCGTGCCTTCATACTTTCCTAGGTGGCTATACTCATACACACATGCTCATAAACACATATTTGCATATGCACATGAACTCATGCACATCACACTTCTACATTTTATCCACACACTTACACTCCTATGCTCAACTGTGTAACTGCGATCATATACATGCAATTCTCACATGTACACCCTCACGCACCCATACCTGTATACTCACACACTCACACCTTCACACCCATATGCCTGCATTCACACACACATACTCCACACACATGTAACACACTGCACACTCCATGAGCACACTCTGCAGACATCAGTTGCTTATGAGAAGGGTGAGTGGAGTTTAAAGTACCTTGCACAAAGCCCTGAGCATCTCAAGTGCTTAATTATGATTTATTGTTCTTAGTTAGTCTGGAGTGTTTCTACACCATGATGCAGACATGACTGTGGCGAATAGATGTAATCAGGACATGTGTGGAGTTTCCTCTCATCTTTTCAGCCTAGTGGGTGCATTCCTCTGTGCTTCTTAAAGAACTTGTTTTTTAATTTAACTATTTTTTTTGGTGGAAGCATCAAAATAATTGAGTTTGTCGTGGGATTTCAAGCTAAACTGTTAATAAGAGAGAGGTCTGTTTTCAACAAATGAGGACATGCTTTATCACATGTTCAAAGAACACATGCTGAAACGAACCACAGGCTGGCCACGCCCAGAGTAAAGTGTGGAAATGACTGGTGTGTACTTTTTACACTCGTCCTGGGGCGATATGAAAAACATTGCGAGCAGATTCAACACTATAGACAGTAAGAAAGACTGCATGCAGCCTGCTGGCTCGGAGTCTCTGCCCCGTACTAGGCAGGACCCACATCAATCTGGGTTGTAAGGACAGAGAGGGTCCTGGGACTTGCTGCGAAAGAGTGAGGAAGTATTCATCTTTTTATGTACTTTATATTACTGATTGAGTGTGTATTGGGTGAAATGTGTGTCTTCATGTGCACATGGAGGTCAGAGGAAAACCTAGAATTCAGTTCTCTCCCACTCAGAGTTCCAGGGATGGATCCAACTTTTCAACAGCTGGCAAGCTATATTTGTACCTTCAGGCCTGTATTTATTCAGGCGTTTTTTTCTGATCTTTAGTTTTACAGTCTTTGCCTTTTAATTGGTGTTTTGTCCATTCACATTTTTTTGAGGGAGGGTTTTTTAAATTGATTTTTATTGAGCTCTACATTTTTCTCTGTTCCCCTCCCTGCCTCTCCCCTCCCCTTCAACCGTCTCCCAAGGTCCCTATGCTCCCAATTTACTCATGAGATCTTGTCTTTTTCTACTTCCC
>LOJH01012859.1:0-23001 GCA_001685095.1 Ellobius talpinus | reverse complement strand
GAAATGGGAGGAGGGGAGGAAGTGGAAATTTTGAATGGTATTATTTATAAAGCAGTAAAAAAAGAAAAAAATAAGCATTTCATTGTAACAGGAGTTTTAACTGTGTGCCAAGCACCAGGAAGTCAGTTGGGAATGACAGAGGAGATGCCCCACCTCTGTGTGCTGAGAGTCCTCCAGAGCACAACATTCCCCACCTACACCCCCATATCAACCCTTCTCACCCCTTGTCCTCTCCGCACCTTGCCTGTTTGTCCCATTAGCCGATATTGATCGCATAGCCCTAAGTGAGCAAGCTTCATCTCCCAGAACCTTAGTGTTCTCTATAAAAGAAAGCAACGAATGTTTATGATTTTCCCTAAATAACAAGTCCCCTCACACCAAGTGTCCTAATTAGTGCCAGTTCTCAATGACCAAGTGAGGCACAGAGTTCTATACAAAGCTTTGCTGAGGAGGAATCGCTAATTAAAAAAAATTAAAAAAAGCAAAAAACCATGGCCTCAAGTGCATAAGTAGACAAAATCCTTTCACAAATGAACTCCTCAAAAGGGGAAAGTAACAACTGGGGAAAATCCCTCCCATAGTTAACAGAAACATGTGTTACACTCAATACATACCATGTACAGCTCAGTAGTTTACCACACTACACAGGGAGCATAAAGCATTACAGACCTTCTGATGCACTGGAAGTCTTTCAAAACCTTTGAAAATGGCATCTTATGACTAATAATGCTACTGGGGGTAAATATCTGAAGTGCAAAGTAAAGTTCAATGCATGCATAACCCTAGTGTAAAACTAAAATGAAAAGAGGGGTTCAGTTTTCTTGTGATCTCACTCCTGTTCTCTGTGAACACAACTGGTGGAGAGGGGCTCAGGTGAAGGTGGAGAAAGAGGACAGAATGCAAGCAGAAGGTGAAGTACTAGAGCCGCTGGAGAGCAGCTTTCAAGGTTTCGGGGTACTCAATTTTCTCTTAATGTATCCAGCAGCTGACTGCTCCCAAAACAAATTACCGCTCTGGACCCACTTACCTGCCTACCCCAGCTCTGCAAGAAAATACCCACCCACTAAGAGGAATACAGTTATACAGAAGGCTGGGTTCACACAAAAGCCCTCAATGTCAGGAAGGAACTCACACAGTTTCTGGAAACTGAAAGGCCAGAGTGGCTGCAGTCCAGCAAGCCAGGACGGAATAGCTGGAGACAGACTCAGAAATGAGCAGAAATGTTTCCTGAGCAGCCAATAATATGTTTACTGGGCTCTCAATAAGTTCTAGGTACCATACCAGGCTCTGGGGATACAGGATTATAAAGTTAAATGAATACAATCATTAGAGCCCTTCCCATAAGATGCTTAAATTCTGAGAAATAAAACAGACAAATACTATACAGGTATTATCCTTTTATTTTAGGGGATATCTTTCAAGACCCCTCAGCTGATGCCTAAAATTGCATATAGCACTAAACCCTAGATAAACTGTTTTTAATACACGCAATCTAATTATCAATGAGGCACAGCAAGAAATGAGCAATAACTAATAATACAATAGAACTACAACATATTACTGCAATAAAACCACCCACATCCCTACTCTTGTGTTTCAGGTTCATTATTTAGGAAAATAAAGGTTACACAAGCATTGTCCGACACCACACCAGTAAAGGTGACAACAGAGACGGCTAACAGTCAGGTAGCTTATACAGCATGGATGCTGTAGATGAAGGGATGGGTTATGCCCTGGGCAGAATGGATCAGAAAGACACAGAGTTCATCATGCTACTCTAAACAACATACAACCTGAAGTTTACGAATTGTGCATAACTGAAATTTTCAATGAAAAACTTTAGATTATGGAAAACTGAAACCATAAAATAGTAAAACCCCAGAGAAGGGGGTATCACTGTAATATTAGGGCATATGAAATGAAGAATGAAGAAAAGAGAGTTGGGGGATGGCCCAAAGGGATGCAATCTGACCAAAGATTGGAGGGAAATGGGAAATAAGCGAATCCAAAAGAATGGTTCAAAGGGAAATACAGGTGCACAGGACCTGAGGCAGGGGAATGCTCAGCAAGTCTCAGGGACAGCAGGGAGGCCACCTAGCACAACCATCACAGTCTTTGCTACACATGCTAAAGTCCAATCCAGGTGAGTGACAGCCTCGGCTGGGAGAAGACAGGAGACAGATTCCCCTTCTGACACATACTCCTCAGACAGTTCCAATTTCCATGTGAGTGAGCTGGCCTCCAGTAAGACTGGGCCACCCTGTTGCTGTATTATAGACTGAGCCACCCTGTTGCTGTATTATAGACTGGGCCACCCTGTTGCTGTATTATAGACTGGGCCACCCTGTTGCTGTATTATAGACTGGGCCACCCTGTTGCTATATTATAGACTGGGCCACCCTGTTGCTGTATTATGGACAAGGGAAGCTGCCATTTCCAAAGTCAAGAAACTTGATTTGGCTTAAATGTCAGAAGCACATACTCATTTCTGCTCAGTTTCATCCATGCACAAGTTGTATTTGGATGGGGAAGTCTCTTTAAAAAATGCAAGACAATGTCAGTAAGCCTGGAACATCATCTTCAACATGTCTTGCTCAATTACCCTCCAGATGCTCTTGTCCAAATCTCATTAGGCTGAGCTTCTGGGTCAGCCAATGCCTAAGAGGATATTGAAGCATACACAAACCTTTTCTTATCCTCTCACCCAGACCGTACAAAGAGAGCCTTTGACTCAATTAATATACCCAACATTTTCAATCACTAACAACATCCGATTGAGACTTCGTAAAGCCAAGATCCAAGAACTTACAGATTCCTTCTAGAGAAAGATTGACTATGAACATACTGTCACATGACCATCTTTGGGATCCCAGAGTTGACTAAGAGAGAAACGAAAGGGCAGAAGAGCCAGATCAGTCATCAAAGCATATCTGGGAGTCCCATGCTGGCAAACACTAGCCCACCCCAGGGCACCCATCCACACAAACCAGCAGGAAAAGAAGTACATGAAGAAAACCCCAGCAGAAAGTCCTGCCCTGGTGGTTAAGTGGACACTGCTCTCCAGTTTCCCAGCAGACACGTGGAACTACTCAGAGCAATTGTTTAAGAAAATCTAAAGACTGGAAAGAAGCCACTTTGGTTTGTTTCCTTCTGACGCACACCCAGCGACAATAGCCTAAGAGGGTAAGTTTCACACACAGTTCCAGAGAACAGCAAGGAGAGACAATGCCTAAGGGGCATTCCAAATGAAGTCCACACACAGGTCACAGCCAAGGACGCATCTGTATGTACTTGAGGACGTGCTATTGAAGATGTTACCATTTTTAAATGAATAGACCGTATCAACTGTATTTAGTCTTTATCATAACTTTTTGTCTATTTATCTGTCTGTCTGTTTTTAAAGACAGGGTTTCTCTGTATAGCCCTGGCTTTTCTAGAACTCACTTTACAGACCAGGCTGACCTCAAACTCAGAGATCTGCCTGCCTTTGCCTTTGCTGGGATTAAAGGTCTGGGCCACCATGCCTGGCTCATCACAACTTTATTTTTTAAGTTTATACTGTGTCTTTTACATCATATATCTTGATCCCATTCATTTCCCCATCCCTTCAAATCTGCCCACTGCCCCGTGCCCCCTCCCAACTAAAACAAAATTTAAGAGAAAAAAGGAAAAATATAAAAATGGGAAAAACTTTAAAATCTCATAATGGAAACTACAGTGTGACACAGTAAGTCACACCGTAGACCCCTTTGTCCATAATCTTTACTTGGAAGTGTTCCCTGCAAAGAGTTCTAGGCTTCTGGTTTCTACTACACTACCAATGCCGGGCCCTCATTTGCTAGGATTCTTCTTGAGCATCCTATTGTTGCCCTGTGTTGTGGAGATCCTGCAGCTTTGGGTCTGTGGGTCAGGTCCCTTCACATGCTCTGATAGGTCATTGATGGGGTGGATGTTGTGGCAGGCCAAGTCATAACCCTGAGTGCCTGGGTAGCTATAGGGTTGGTCCACCAGATGATAAATGGGGACAGCTCTTCCATGTTTAGAACTTTGGGGCCGGCTTACTCATACCTGCGCTACCAGGGTGTCCCTCCCACTCCTATGACCACAGGACCAGCTCTACCACCTGCCTCAAGCATTGATGGGTGGGAGAAGAGGGCAACTTTCCCCCACCCAGTCCACCACAAGACAGATGAGAAATGGCGACACTCTCTTATGCTTACTGCTTTGGGGCTGGCTTATACATACTGCATTAATAGGGTTGGCTCTATGTGCTGCCCTGGTGAGGTTCAGGGTATGCTCTCTGGAGGGCTGCAGTTGGTTCAAGTCAGGGATGGCTCTTCCACTCTTAGGAACACCAAGCCAATCCTGCCACATGCCCCAAGTGTTGGTGGGTTGAGGGGGGCATCATTCCACCATCTATGCTGCCACAAGACAGATGAGGAATAGGGACAACTCTCCCATGCTCACAACTTCAGGGCTAGCTCACCATGACTCCTCTAACAGAGGTGGCATCATTATCATCACAACTTTTTAAAAGGGTAAAAGTTACTTAAATGGCATTAGTCATACTAGGCAAAAGGAAAGATCAAAATTGAAATAACAAACTACTAGAAATAATTAAGAATATCACATTTCAGTATCTATAGGACGAGGCCCAGATGTTGTCAGGGATTTTTTTTTCAGGAACTAAGAATCAAATTGAAACAGGTACATTTCAAAAATTATTTAAAAAGCAATTAAACTTTTAAAATTAGAGTGCATTAACTAAAACTAGACTCAGTCAGGCTAGTTGGGGTGGAACAGGATTGGAATTAGAAAGCAGAAGCAGGAGGAATCAAAGGTTCAAGGCCAACCTGAGCTATATAGTTGTGATTTGGATGAGAATGGTCCCCATAGACTCATGTTTGGATACTTGGACAAGTAGGTAGAACTGTTTGAGAAGGATTAGGAGGTGTGGCCATGTCAGAGGAAGTGTGTCACTGGGGGTGGACTTTTCCATTTCAAAAGATTTGTGCCATTCCCGGTGTTCTTGCTTTGCTTGTGATCAATACGTAGGCTCTGGGCTATTTCTGGTGCCTTGCATTTGCTCCACCATCATGGACTCTAACCCTCTCAAACTGTCAATTATAAACTTTCTTCTACAAGTTGCCTTGATTGTGGTGTTTTATTACAGTAATAGAAACATAACCAAGACAGAGTGAATTTAAGATAAGCCTGGGCCACAAAGGGAGACACTGTCTCAAGCTATGTGTGTGTGTATATAGACGTGTGTGTGTGTGTAGAGAGAGAGGGAGGGAGGGAGGGAGAGAGAGAGAGAGAGAGAGAGAGAGAGAAGCGAACAAAAGGTGTTAATTTTTCCTTTAAAAGTTATCTGTTACTGGGGTTGTTAGGGTCAGACCTGAGGCCCTGGCAGCCCCAAAAAGCCAGGCTTGGCTACTCATCTATCAAAACAAACAAATAATAGCAAAAAGGCAGAAAAGGGAGATTTATTCAGTGTACCTACACTGGGAAGGAAGAGGAACAAAATACAGCTCGGGCCCTGACATGAGTTTTGGTTTTAAACAGAAGGCAGATCGTACGCATAACTAGTCAGTCCTGGACACAGTGTGGCTCTGCCTGCCATCGACCCATCACTGTCTGTCCCAGTCTCTACAGTGAGGTATCTGATGGCCTGTGTGCATCTTTCCCTAGGAGACAAGTTCCTCTTCTGAAGACCCTAGGCTTCAGCCTTTTCCTTCTCCCAGCTTGAGACTCCTGAGGGATTCCAGTTTCCTTAGGTCCATTGATAGCCAAGTCATTTGCTAGCACAAGTTTGTCTCGTATCTTCATTCCTACCAGGATGGTTGCCTCAGAAGCTGGTAAAGGCCAGCTATAAATACTGGGTCTATTCGTGTTTAGCAGGGAACACACAGCAACCCAGATATAGCATTTTTCCCTGTGTCTGTCTCCAGATTTTCTCCTCTGAAAGGACAGACACCGTTTGCTGGGGAGATGGTTCAGTGCAAGGATGAAGACCTCGATTTAGATTCCCCAATAACCAGATAAGAGCCAGGCACAGCCCTCATCTGTGACTGTAGACCAGTACAGCAGAGACAGAAGGATCCTGAGGGCTCACTGACCAGCCAGTCTAGTTCAAACAGCAGCTCTAAGTTCAGAAAGAGATCCTGTCTCAGAAAACAAGGTGGAGAAAGATAGAGAAAAGTACCAATATGGATCCATAGCCTCCACATAGAGACTCACAGATATGAGCATCCACATACACACAAGACATCACACATACACACACACACACACACACACACACACACACCCAACAGACTGCTCTAGTGTGGCATCATCTTAACCATAAATTACATCTTCACTGATCCTAATTTGCAAATTCTGAGGTACTGGGGGTTAGGACTTCCATATATGAATTGTGTAGATAAAATTCAGCCTATGACACTGAATTTGCTAACCAGCTGTTGTCTGCTTTTCATATACACTAATAATATAGTTATTAATTAATATGTGGTGACCAAATATCACCAGAAGTAAAGAAACATGAATGTAAAGAAATTGAGCACTTTAAAAAAAATAATAAGTCAAAGATATGAGTATGTGGCTCAATGGGAGGACACTGGGATCAATTCCCAGCACCACACACATGCACATAAATCAAATGTAAAGCCTTAATAAAGGCCAGCAGTTTGGATATATGAGGAAAAAATAAACTACAAATCTGTAACTCTGAGCTGCAAGTGTTTTTGCTTTTGCTATACTTCAAAGAAATCAAAACAAAGAAGCCTAAAATTATAAAGGATGTGAGTGTGATTTATATCAGAAACACTAATTTTGGAACTTCAATTAACTCATAATAAAAACAAAATTTAAGTCTTGGCTGTACATCAAAAGATTGTCCAATGGATGGTTTAAATTTTTGATTAAAATAAGCTTTTTTTAAACCTAGGAAACATTATAATAACAAGCATGGAAAGATGCCCCTGATATGTGAAAATTTCAAGTCACAAAATTTTCCAGATATTCTTTCTCAAAAGTTGAATGAACAAGACCCCGACCATCAGGGCCACCATAGGAGAGGCATCTAAAAAAGACACGACCAAACATTACCTAACTTTTGCTTTGAATGTATGTCAACATCTGTAGATGGTTTTGTCTCATGTGTGAACCTTGATCTGACCTTTATAAATACAATCAAACCACCTTATTCAAGGATTCTGCATTACTGCATTTAACCAGCTTAGAGTCATGGAATTTGCCTCAAAATAAAGAGAGAGGTACAAGCTAGGGAAAGGGCACCCCGAGGAGAGTGTTGCTAAAAAGGGGCAGGTCTCGTCATAATCTGTCCCTGTTCTTGTGTGCATCTCACATGTTTTCTGGTAATGTTTTCTTTTTTCTTTTTCATGTGTATCGAGGCACATGTCTTAGTGTGTTAGAGTGTGGTACATGTGGAAGCCAGGGGTTGATATCTGGTCTCTTTCATGAATTGTTTTGCCCTTCATTTGTTGAGATGGGGGTCTCCCAGTGAGTTTGAAGCTCTGGTTTGGCAGGTAAGATGAAAGAAACTGCCTATTTCTCCCACACCCCCACTCTTGGGGTACAAATGTGTGCCTTGATTTTTATCTGAGTTCTGAGGAGCTGAACTCAAGTCTTCAGAAGTGCTTGCACGGCAGTACAGTACAGAATGACTCAACCAGAAACTCAAAAACCATGTTGAGTGGATTAACAAAATTTGTTATGTACACAATACAACTATACATAACAAACAGCCTCATAAATGAGAAGCCGGAACCAACGGAGTACATTTGGGGTGACTCTACCAGGAATAACCAGTCCTTGCCACCACAGGTTGGCAGAGTGGCTAGTTACTCTTGGCAGACAGTGACCAGAAAGCAAGTATTAGTTGTGATCTTGTGGGAGATGGGTCCCTTCTCTGCTGTAATGTGTGATATTTGTGGAAAGTCAATTTGATAGCTTATCCATGCTGATCTGTACACATATTTTTACTCTGACATTTTTTTTACTGCCTTTAAAAAGTAGGAAATTACTATAATTAACAGTTTCTGCTAAGCCCCCAGATAACACTGAAGCTGGAGTAAGAATGGGCTAGCCCTACTCTAGACATAACAGGGATTCTTAGAAGGCTGAGGGGAACCACGCACTTCTCTATGGCCTCCTGCACGTAGCTATGGTCAAGAGTGTAGGTTTTCTTAGTGATCTCTAACTTCCTACAGTCTGTGGAACCTTATGTGGACACTCCGCACCTGTCTGACATCCATCTACCTACAAACCCTGCCCTCCCAGCTCATTTTCCTGCTCTCCAGGTCCTTTCCTGAGTCCATCTGTCAGCTTACATCACTCAACTTCTCCCTGTTTCTGGGATTCAACCACACGTTCTCAGATCAGTTCAAACTCTAGTCCTTTGGGGGAAACCTCCCCTCGTTTCTCCACCACTATCAATCAGAACTACCAAGAGCGCACCATTCAAACCTCGGGGTGACCATTGGCCCAGTCTGCCTGTAGCAGAGCTGATTTGGGAGGAGGGGAGCTTCTGAGTCTTTGAAAGGTGGGCAACGCAGCCAAACCTCCCAGCCAGACAGCACCAGGCTCATGCCCCGAAGGAAGGCTTTGCAGAGCTGCAATGTGAATGCTTGGAATCAGACAAACCAGGTGACAATCTGGTCCACTTTCTAAGAATAGAACTTGAGGCTTAGCATCTCTGAGGAGCACGGGGTTATTAAGAGAACCAAGGAAGAAGGAAAAAGTGTAGCGGGTTGAATGGGAACCATTAAAATGACATATCCAAGTGCCAACCCTAGAACCTGCAAATGTTATTTGTGGAAAAATCTTTATATACATTTAACTATGAATTAAGTATCCAGAGAAGACTGCATTCTGGGATAGTAGGGCCCTAAAAAGAGGAGGAGGGACAGATGGCAGGGACCCCACACAGGCCAAGCGACACTTGGCACCATCAGACTGGAGGAAGCCAGCAGCATTCTCTGCTAGGGTCTACGGAGAAGGCAAAGCTGTGTCTATGCCTTGATTTTAGACTTTTGGCTTCTGGTTATGATACAATATACTGGTGTGAGTGCCCAGACCGTGACCATCTGTTACCACCACCCTGCAAAGCCAATAAGCACAGGTCATATAACTGCTTCTCTTGTCTCTGTGACCTCCAAAACCTGACACTAACCAATACAGCTTATAAACATTCTTATGGTATTTGATAAACAAATAAATGCCGATAAGTGTTACTATTAAGTGTTATTCTAAGGGCTTTATAATACTATTTGCTTAATACTTAAATACAGTGACCCCAGAGTAGATTTTGTTATTAACTGTCATCTTCTAGGTGAACAGAGAGGTTAAATAACACACTCACCATCACAGAGCTAGTAAAGTTGGGAGGCTGATCCACGCACAGGCTCTTTACTGTTACTCAGAGGCCGGGGTTTTGTAAATCTAGACCCCAGACACACAGTGGGGTTCTGATCTTTCGTGTGCACGTGAATGTTCGCTCTGCTGGGCCTTCTGACCTGGCACTGCCCTAAGCAGGCCACACTTTACAGCTGATCCTCCAGGGGCTGAGGGCCTGTTTCCCGGCCAGGCTGGCTTCAGCAGGCAGCTGCTGAGGTGCCTCCTAAATTTAGGCTCACACTAATCTCCTGCTTCCTGGGGGAAACTCCTGAAGCATTCCAGTCAGGGCAGGGCCCCACAAGCAGGAAGCCCAGCTTCTAGAGCCTTTTCAAAGACATTTCCTGCTGTTTTCTAGTAGCTTACAGAAAGACAGGATCGCATTTCAACCCAGAGAAACTCTGTGTACGAGGAAACAAGGCAATAGTTGGTAGGACGTGTCTTGCAGTTTGGCTACATGGTTGTGCAATGAATGGGGAGCCAGACACAGAGACTTGAGGTGCATGTCATACTGTGACAAACTACTGATCACCCAACCCCCCTCACACACATATGCACACACACATGCATTCACACACATATGCACACACACATATGCACAGACACACATGCACACACACAGGGCACTAGGGACGGTGCAAGCACAGTGTGGAGGAAATATCTCTAGCCACAGAGTCAGCGACGTTGGTCAAAGGTCAGCGTGGAAGCTGGCAAGATGGCTCTGTGGGTAAAGGCACTGGCCACCAGACCTGGCAATCTGTGTTCGATTCCCTGGAACCTACATGGTGGAAGCAAAAGAGCAACTCCCGCACACTGTCTTCTGATCTCCACATGTGAGCTGTGGATGGAGTGCATAGGTAGGCACACGCGTGAACACACATAGAAATAAATGTAAAACAGATGCTCAGTGTGGTCTTCAGGCCATCAGCACAAGGGACATAGAAGCGTTCTCTCAAGCCTTTTGAATCTCACTGTCCTTGGGAGCCTCAAAGCTGCAGTCAGCTGTTTTGTCTAGCTGCAGGCACTGAGCAATCCACTCAGTGCTCCAGCCTCAACCGCAGCTCCTCAGACACTAAGAGGAGTTAGTTCAGAGTGGACAGCTTGTAATCCTGTAAGGTTGCTGGGATGGAAGGAGAGGTACTGGCTGCCCAGCAGAGACTGGGGAACAAGGAAAAAGACACTTTCGTTTTTGCCTTGGTGACCTTATTTTTGGCAAGGTCCCGTGCCAACGTGAGTCACACGATCTATAAAGGACAATGACTGCTTTGTATGAGTTACGTGAGAACATATAGGTGCTATAATCTAGTGTGTCATCTAGTACAGGTGCTATAATCTAGTACCTAGATGTTAGTACAGGCACACCTATTGGACTGTCCCCGGGCCAAGCAACTTTCCTGGAACCACCTCTCTCTGCTTCTGATGTTGTGGTGACAGCAATGGCTCAAAGCAGCCGGGCCCACTCAGGACCACTCTGGCCATGGTTATTGAGAGGATCCACGGTTGATTGGCTTCCCTAAGGGTTTATAGTTGGAGATGAGCTGCCCCCGGCTTTCTCCAGGAAACTAATCTGAAACCTGTAACACGGGTAAATAAATTCTATACAACACAACTGGTAGGAATTGAGAGTGAGGGCAAAAAGGCAGGGCTGGGAGGAGACAGGAGATGCTAAGGTCTTCGGGAGTTCTGAGAGGAGGCAGAGGGAATCTTGACAAGGCCATCTCATGCCTCACTGGGCGCCATGGCACAACCCTCTGCCCTGATGCTCAACTCTTTGATCACTCAGCCAATGAGCTTATTTAACTACAAGTCAGAGAACTTCAACACTCTAAGGTCCTGAGGGGATCCCCAACTCCATGGGAACCCAGCCTCACTCCCCCTCAAGCGCCAATTCTACCTCCTAGTCAATGCACCAGATCCTAGGGTCAAATCATATTAGTCTGGAGATATTAAGAATATGCGAAAGCAGGGTGAACAATTATTTTACAATATTTCATAAAACTAAATGCAGACAAGTCTGTTTTTTTTTCTTGGCTTTCTTCCTGAGAATGGCTGAGTCTAGAACAAGCACATTGTTGCCACACAGAATTGGAAGAGGCACTATTTAACACGTGCAGTGGACCGTCTGCAGTGCCCACAAAGGCTGTAACTTCTCATATTGTCTCATGGTTGTGTTAACTCCTTTTTCAAAAAAAAGAAAATCTGGGTGTTATTCTTTACATTGTTTGTAGTTTTGTTGCAATACCTAGCCCATGGTTATTTTAAGATCACTATATTAAAATAAAAGGAAAAGCAAATTACCCATAGGAAGCCAAGGACGACTGAGCAAACAATGAGTCTCAGAAACAAAGGTCTCCCGGTCTGCCTCTTTCTAACAACTTGAGCATGTACTCTTTCAGTTTCCCAACCTGTAAAAAGGCATATGATTATCACTGATACTCCACCTATGACCATTACCTACCTCCATAAATTGTGGAGGATTTCTGTGAGTTCAAAGGTAGCAAAGCAAGCATTGCGGGTTGATTGCTGGGGACAGAGTAAAGAACAAAGAAGCAGAGAAAATCCAAGAGCCTGTTAGATGCAGACATCCTTGTGAGGAGAGAGGACCACTCAGAATGGCACTAAGTTCTGAATTCTGGCTCCCATTCTTCCCCTGGGAGGCCTGCCAACCAGACATGGTCTGGACACCCTGGGAAGTCATAAAACTGCTTTCACCAGGGAAATTTTATGTAGAATATTCCCGAGGGAGCAGAACCAAGGGCATTTAAATGATGCCTAGGAATTGGATACCCACAAGATCTCCAAGACTCAGGTCGGCACAGAATATCCCAGAGGAGTTCTGGTGAGGATCCAGTGAGGATGGTGTCCCAGAAACCAGAGGCCTTGAACCAGACCAGTGACTCATCACAATGAACATTTGCCCACAAAACTGATGGAACAAAGAGGTATGCTATATGGCACCCCAAAATCTCCAATGCCACCAGGACGAACAAAAGAGGTGTTGGAGAAGCAAAAGATTTTTCTGTTGCTGTGGTTTTTGTTTTAATTTGCTTTTTTCTGGGGGAGGGATGTTTTTGTTTTTAAAAATCTGTTTCCTTTTTGGGGGGAATGTCAGAAATGAGAGAAAGATATGGGGGGACCGGGAGGTAAGCAAAACTGGGGTACATGATGTGAAACTCCCAAAGAGTTAATAAGGAAGTTAAATAAAAAAAACAAAAATGATGCCTAGGTCATCTTGTTCCCACGTCCCCTCCTTACATCAACTTACACATCATATTTGGCCAACTTTTCCTCTCAGGTAATAAAGTTAATAGAAACCCCAATTATCGGCTCTTCATAGTGCCCATCAGGCACGGTTTTAAACATAGGCTTTACATACAACATCTCATTTAAGCCTCACAAATAAGAACCATAAAGTGGTTCAGATTCCATCTACAAGAAACAAAGACCTGAGAGTTGACAACTTGACCTGGATCATCCCTGTGGGACATTGTAAAAGCTAAGACATAAACACAGTCCTTTGGACATGAAATGGATACTGCATTCATTGTGTGCCTTCCCCCCACCACTTGCCACTTTGTTATATGTTCATAGTTATCCCTTTAGACCACTGGAGGGGCATCCACCTCCATGTGATCTGCCCTCCAAGCACTGATGAGACTCCACAAACCCAATTCCACTTAGACTCTGGCTCACAACATCCAACAGGCACACCACAGGAAGTTGGGATGATCAATAAATGCTTCTCAATGGATGCTGCCTGTTCTTCCTTCTTTCCAGCTTTGACTCTTATTGACCGTGGCCAAACTATTCCATGAACATGCTCCCTTGCTCACTGTGGTGGTTTAAATAAGAACGACCCCCCAAGCTCCTACATTTGAGTGCTTAGTCATCAGAGAGTGGCACTGGTTGAGAAAGACTAGGAGGTGTAGCCTTGCAGGGGTAGGTGCAACCTTTTCAAAGGAAGCACCTCTTTGGGGGTGCCCTTGAGGTTTCAGAAGACCAAGCCAGGCCCAATGGCTCTCTCTTCCTGTTGCCTGGGGATCTGGATGTAGAACTCCCATCTACTTCTCAAGCACCACGTCTGCCTTTGTGCCATCATACTCCCTGCCATGACCACAAAGGACTAAACCTCTGAATTGTAAACAAGTCCCATTTAAATGGTTTCTTTTATAAAAGCTGCTGGTTATGACGTCTCTTCACAGCAACGGGACGAAGACTAAGACATCCACTGGTACAGGCTGCCTCTGTGCCCCCCAAATTCTTAAGCCAAGATCCAATATGTTGGCCTTCGAGGAACAACTAGGTTTAGTTATTAGGTATATAGTATACATAAGCATACAGGAAGAGTCCTCATGGTGAGATTTGTACCTGGTGGAACGAGGGGGAGAGGAAGGATGCGTATCTGACTGTCTATGTCTTTTCTGTTCTTTTTGAAAAATGGGTAGCCCAGACTGGCCTCGAACTCGTGAACCTCCTGCCTTTGCCTCCTTCAGCAAATCCTACCTTTGTGAGCCACCACAGCAGGCCTGATTGTCTGTTTCTATCTCCAAGCATGCATCAAGGAAAGGATATGTAACCACTCAGCAAGAAAACAAAATTCTCAGCCTTCAGCACTGGGACACCCAAGATGATGCACAGTTTTCTTCTTAGTGAGCCTCAGGTTAGCATGCAATCTCTTGTCTGGGTGACTCCAAGCCAGGAAGATGTTCATGAGATAACCATACCAGGTTGTAGAAGACACTGTGCTATGGCTCAGATACCCACATTCTTGATCTATTCATATCTATTCTCTTTTGTCCAAGAAATAAAACTGTGTCTCAAGGCCCAACAGAACAAAGCTGTTCCATCTCTACCTTCTTCAGGATGCAACATGGGCTTCTTTCATGAACTTCAAATGATAACAGTAAACTAATTTTGTTGGACACGAGATGCATGACAAGCAGAGAGAACCCAAGCTTCAGTGTCATTTCTTCCTCCACCACTCCTCAGTCTACACTAAACTCAGGCAGAAGCACAGACCTACGGATAATGGCATCTGTCTTAGTATTTCTATTGTTAAAGTGAAACAGTGTGACCAAAGCAAGTTGTGGAGGAAAGGGTTTATTTGGCTTGCACTTCTCCATCATATAGTACATCACTGAGGGAAGTCAGGACAGGAATTCCAACAGAGAAGGAACCTGGATGCAGGAATTGATGCACAGGCCAAGCATAGGTGCTATTTAAGGCTTGCTCGTCATGGCTTTCTTCTAGAACCCAGAACCAATGGCCCAGGGATGGCGCCACTCACAATGGGCTGAGTCCTCCACCATCAATCACTAATTAAGAACATGCCTTAAAGCTAGATCTTATGGAGGCTATAATTTTCTCAATTAAACTACCCTCCTTTCAGATAACTCTAGTGTGTCTAGTTGACATAAAACTAGCCAGCATATATCTATCAACATATTAGACTTGTCTCAAAATTTTCTGTTTGGGTTAATATTCTAAGGGTATGCCCCATGATTTGGCACCTATGGCATGTATGGGCCCCAGATGAAAGCCATGCCTATTTTATTCATGTCCTTGATAACAAAAAGCACTTAGGGACACTTGGAGACTATTATGAAATCTAGTAATTGGGTGGAACAGTGTAAAAGAAATCAGGATGAGAGAAGAAAATTGAAACCTTAAGGTGTTCAACATTATGTTCTGGAAACACTCTAATAATTTTCCCCTTCAAAGGGAAAATTGTCCTGCTTTGGTCTGCTGCTGTAACTCAGGCATGTCTCTCTTCACTGCAATGAGCCCAAGCTACCAGTAGGCTAACACCCTCAGAATGTTCAGATCTCTGCTCTCCAGACAGCTCTTTTCTAACCTAACAATGCTGCTGATGGCATTTAAAACCTTTAAATACAGCCTCAGCTAGCTAGGTCACTGAAGTGAAGGCTTTGAATATGCATTGCCTTACAAAGTATGAAGAGCCTCCCTATGAAATCCAGAGGGAGTAACAGGGAAGAATGTATGGAAAGAGATTATAGAAAAAGCTAATTGTAAAATATGCCTTTGAGTGAGACATGGCCAGTTTCAACTCTTCTGAATTCACTGTAAATTCATACAAAACAACTGAATTCTAAGCTTTCTACACACATATTTTTTAAAAAAGATGATTAGGGGCTGGGGAGATGATGGCCCAGTTGGAAAATATCTGCCACACAAGCATGAGGACCTGAGACTGGACTGCTAGCAGCCGTGTAAGACAGGTGCGGCAGCATGCATGTATCCAGCTGGTGAAAAGCAATAAAGGAAATCCAACACCAGCCTCTAGCTTCCACACACCCATGCACCTTCACCCATATGCAAATATGCATATACAAACACTAGAGATACACACACAAATAAAAATTTAAAGTAACTAGGAGCCAGGCTGTAGTGGTGCATGCCTTTAATTTCAGCACTCAAAAGACAGAGCAGGCCGATATGTGACTTCAAGGCCAGCCTGGTCTATAGAGCGAGTTCCAGAACAGTCAGGGCTGCAGAGAGAAACTCTGTCTCAAAAAACAAGACTAAAGCCTGTCTCCCCTCAGGAGGAGCCCATCTAGCAGCTTGTGCGGGCTGCCCTGTGCCCGTCCCGGAGCAGCCAGCTGCGTATCCACTGCCATCTTCATGCCTCAGTTCACGAGGTCTGTAAAGAGGGCCGCCACAGGGTAGTCTCCAACCACCTGTCAGAAGCTGTTGGGGATGCAGGCTTCCAGTTGTTGGACCTGGTCCATGAGGAGGGAGATCCAGAGGCAGCTTCCACAGACTGCTGCAGAGCATCTGATCCAGATGTGATCCTCTGCAATTCTGTAGAGCTGATCCGTGAGAGACCGACTCTTTCTGAAGATGGACCACAAGCGGAGCACCAGAAGGAACCAAAGCACGATGATGATGACTATGTATATGACATCATTTACTCTGTGGAAATGGCCCCTCTAGAATGGATTGAGGACATCCTGTCTGTGCAGCCCTACAGCCAGGAGTGGGAGCTGATGCTCAGGTGAACAAAGATCAGCAACCAGAAGATCCATATGAAGAAGATGATGAAAACAGTGAAAATAATTGTGCAATGAGTACCCACATGAAGATTTCAGAGGCTCTAATGAATACAACAGCCTCAGCGAGGAGGAAAGCAGCAGCAGGCAGTTGGTGTGGAGCAAATACCCTTTGGATGTACAGAAGGAGTTTGGCTATGATACCCCCCATGATCCGGATTTGGACTGATGGTCTCCTGAGATTCTTCCATAAGCCCTTGAGAACTCTGACTGCAGTGTCATCATCTTTGGATGCCTAACTGAACATGTAGAAGGAAAAACTATGCCCCAGCACAGCAAAGACCTAACTAAGGGCTCTTCTTATAAGTTATTAAGTGAAGCAAAGCATGCTGGCTCCTGCCTGTAATTTCCAGCATTCAAGAATTTGGGAGTAAAAGGAGCACTG
Source organism: Ellobius talpinus (assembly GCA_001685095.1). Taxonomy (NCBI): domain Eukaryota; kingdom Metazoa; phylum Chordata; class Mammalia; order Rodentia; family Cricetidae; genus Ellobius; species Ellobius talpinus. The sequence continues at coordinate 6,129 of LOJH01012859.1, read as the reverse complement.
AAAATGCAAGGCTAGCCTAGACTACATAGAAAGTTTTAGGCTAACCTGAGTAAAAGAATTAAGATTCTATTTTTTTTAAAGTGAGTTATCCTACAGTCTGGAAAATAAAATTATATGAAACCTCCAGCCCAGGTGGTTTTTCTGTGATCCCACATCTACGCTCAAGCCTAAAGCAGCTGGAGGGAGGAAGCTATTTCATGGGCAGTATAATTTACCTTCCCTACTGGAGTGCCTGCCTCCAGTGAAGCCTGTTTTCTTTGATGGACATCATCTCTACAAGGGCAATAGTGCCTCCCCTGCCTGAACTATGGAAAGTAACCCCTCTCCCACTTTGGACTATAATGGTAATAAAGACTGCTGTCATCTTTTGGTAGTGGTGTTAAGGAACAGTATTATGTGATATTCTCTAATAAAATTAACTTTTTAAACTTAAAAAACTAAAAACTGACTAGGAATAGTAGGAGTTACCTGTTTCTACAGTAAAATTCATAGTAAGTCTATAAAAAAATCACGATAGCTATTCCAAACAGATACTATGCAATCAGTGCTAACAACTAACCTCTTCTGTTTTCTCACTTCAGCATATGGATTTGCAGTTCTATTCTTTAAAGCAGTAACAGAAACAGTAGACAGTGTTAGTTCAAAGTCATCTTCAGCGACACGAAAGGCCCAGGCTGACTTACTTCTTAGAATTGGAATTTAAACAGAAATTTGACAAGAGTACTTCAGACTGTGTCAAGCAAGTCTAACCCAAACACAATAAAAATGCCAATGAACATGCGTTTAATGAAACTATAAACAGCCCTGTTCTCATTCAATTTATGATAAAAAAAATATCCTGTCAAAAAGCAGCATGGGGCAGAAAGGGTTCATTTGGCTCACAACTCTAGGTTATGGTCCAGCATTTCAGGGAAGTTGAGTCACGATTGCAAGCAGCCAATCACATCACATCCACAGTCAAGAGGAAAAATAATGAACGCGCCCAAGCCACCTGACTGCTCACTGCTCCTGCTTCCTAGGCTAGCTTTCTTCATTTGTGTACAAATGTAACAATACTGTCCACATTAGGTGCGGATCTTCCATCCCACCTCAGTTAGGCAGGCAAGACACAATCCCACAGACATGCCCATACCAGCAGGCCAGCTTGATCTAGGCGATCCCTCATTCTCCAGACTGGCAAGCTGGCATTTAAAACCTAACCAGTCTGGGCTGGAGTGATGGCTCAGTGGTTAAGTGCACCGGCTGCTCCTCCCAAGAATCTAGGTTCAATTCGCAGCACCTACATGGTTCCTCACTACTATCTGTAACTCCAGTTCCGGAGAATCTGACACCCTCACACACACCTATGCACATAAAATAAAAACAAATGAATTATTAAAAATAAAAACAGCTTAACAAACACAGCCCCATAATGTGAGCAGGTGATAAGCCCCCCTCTCTCTCTTTCACACACATACACACACATACACACACATACACAAACACACACACACTTCTTAAAACACTAGCCAAGACCATCTACACTCTCCTCATTGTATTGTCTTCTAATTTCATCTTTTGGACTGCCATAAGTTTTATAACCAATGACCGTGCTCAAATTTCTGTCAAGCTTAGCAGAGGTGAAACCTAAACTAAGTTCACCGACAAGGCAGAACACTGTCTTAATGGTGCTGTCCCTGTGATCACACACACACACACACACACACACACACACACACACACACCAGGGGGCTTCCAGGTTAAAGAGTTACAAGAAGGCCAAAGAAACATCAGTACTGTGTACAGAGAACAACAGCCGTGACCATAAAGCTGTGCCCTCTGAAGTGACCAACACCCCCACACTCCCAAACTAAACTCCTAGTACTGAAACCCTCAGTCAGATATCAGGTCTAGATGGGTCTGCCCTTGCCCGAAGACTGCAGTTGGCGGTGGGCAGGGAAGAGTTAAATCTTTAAGTGATGCAAGCAACAGCTGCCAGGTAATTATGAATCTCTCATTCCACAACAAAGAACTTGCATTTTTACCCTAGTTTTCCACTTTGGTATGTGTGTGCTTTGGAACAATGCATTGCTCAAGGCAAAATAAAGCAAGATAAAATGAAAAAGCAACCAAGCAGAAAGATTCGATTTTGTTTCTCACCTAGCTTAACGAGATACACATCTTTTTAAATTCTATATAAATATTTTCTGCCCCTGTATGGCCAATGCTTTTGAACCTCATACTGTACAGTGCTGAATATTTTCTGTGTGGGTGGTGTGGTCATTCAGAAACCAAGAGAGACAAATCCATCTTCCTCATGGTCGGCACTTACCTTGGGGGAAATCATTCGGCTGGACCACCTGCAGGAAGATGTCTACCATTCGGTAGAGAGGGCCAACTGTCCCGGCATTGAATGTGTCTGGGGTCTCATACTCTGAGGTAGGCAATTCATAATCCAAAGCCCCAGGAGTGCTTGTGGACACAGGCTGACCTCCTGAAGCAATATTTCCACACAGTCCCAGTAGCAGCAGGGCACTGAATACAAGAGCCATGGTCATCCTAATTCCCCAAGCATGAGGTAGTATCTAGAAGGTTGGGGGCAATGGGCCTTTCCTGGACCTGTGGAATCTTCTGCCTCCTGGATGGTAGCAAGAGGAACAGAGGAATGGTCTCCAAGGAGGTCATTCACTCAAAGGACCATGCCTGGCAGGGAGAGAAAGAACATTGGTTACTTAGAGACAGACTTGCCTGCGCCAGGAGCCCACCCCAGAGGATGTGGCGTGACTTAAACAGTTAGGCCTAATTGGGGTGCGTGGAAGCCAAACACACAGCTGCTCCAGAGCTGCAGGTAGGGACTATCAGGAAGCTGGGGAATGGACTGATTCAGAACACAGTCCTTTCCACGGTTGGGAACAACAGGCAGGGTTCAGGAAGCTGTTTGTTCTAGGAAACGGATGCTCACAGAGCACTTGCTGTGTTCCAGGTACTATCCTACATGTTCCTAAGGCATAATCCCACTTTCTATATGAGGGAACTCAAGCAGAAGAAACTTTAGTAACCTGCACCATGCAGGCACAGTAGGACCAGAATCCAACTCGGTATCTTTTTCCTTCGGCAAGGCTCTGATGCTCCAGGCTCACCCACCCTCCCAAGCTCCCACTGGTGCCACAGTGGCCCCCAACTGTGAAACAGTGCTTAGCTTGTCTAAGTTTCTACCACCCTCTTTGCTCTGAAGATACAGCTTACATAACTTACATTCTGCTTATTTGTTAACAGATCAAATTCCAGGCATCCATCACTGCACCTAACCCAAACATGAAAGGCATGGCCTCAAGGTCATAGACAAACAGAAATTGAAATCTGCTTTTTTGATAAGCCCACCAGGTCACTGTTGCAAGAATTCTAATTGTTCTTAATAATAAAAACTCGGAGTCAGCTATCAGGAGGTGAAAGCTGAAGGCCAGCCACTAGAGTTCTTACCTCTACCAAAGCTCAGACCAAAGGGGTGGTCCTGTCGCTACGAACCCCCAGGGTGCATCTCAGACTGAATCCATCTCTATGAATCCTCAGACTGCACTGAGCTCCTGTCTCCTCCTGCCTTATACTCCTCTTTCCACCCAGCCATCACTCCTGTCTCCACCTCCCTAGAGCTGGGGTTAAAGGTGTGTGACCCCAAGTGCTGGGCTCATCTTTGTGTGAGCTCTGTTTCTCTTTTAGACAGATTCAGTCTCACGTAGTCCAGGATGGCCTTGGACTCACAGAGCTCCGGCTGCCTCTATCTCCAAAGAGCTGGGATTATTAAAGGTGTGAGCCACCACTACCTGGCCTCTGTGGCTAACTAGTGGCTTAGCTCTGCGCTCTGATCACCAGGCAAGCTTTATTTGTTAGAGCGTAAACAAAATATCTCCACAGGTCATCCTATGAGACCTCCATTCCAAGTTACAGTCTCCAATGACTAGGCACCGAGGAAGTGAGAGGCAGGGCCAAAGGAGGCTCCTGTCCACCTTTGAAGAGATGGTGAGAAACAGGAATCCTAATGACGGCCTCCACCACATCTGGGAAGGGAAAGGGACACAGCAATGATGAAGAGCAACACAGGTTCTTTCTATTCTGCCAGAAGGCATTTCTACTCAGCAGGTAAATATAATAAAGAACCCAATCCAGGTGGTAGTGGTGCATGCCTTTGATTCCAACACTCAGGAGGCAGAGGGAAGCAGATGTCTGTGAGTTCGAGGCCAACCTGGTCTACAGATCTAGTTCCAGGACAGCCAGTGCTACCTGTCTCAAAAAGCAAAAAAAAAGACGCAAAAAACCTGACTTCTGACTTCTACACCATCTCATGAGGATAAATAAATCAGCAAGCAACCTAGACATAGAATGCACAGCTCACCAGTGCTGTGTGAGACTTCACTGTAGTCTTAGTTCTGAACACACAGCACACATGCTTTGCAGTGTGATGCCCCTCATGCCATGCAACACGAGTGAACATGACCAGAAATGCCTTAGTGCAGATTCTGCTTCACCTTACAGAGTGCAGAGTTTTTACAAACACACAAGGAGTATTGCATGCATAGAGACATAATGGTTTAATTACAGGAAACAGGAACTTTAATATTTTCCTGTCGTCATTTCTAGGCATGTTTCAAATTAGTGTATCTTTGAGTTGTCCTGTGTTAAACAAAAAAGCATGTTCACCTTATCGACATGTAAGTTTCCTTTAAGTAAGTGGTAAAAATTATATAATGCTAAAATCATTTTAAAATAAATTATTTATCATCTATTATCAGTAAATGTTTAATTTGTATGCCTATATTTCCAGATTTGCATTAAGAAGTTCTTGGGTGCTGGGCAGTGATGGTGCACACCTTTAGTCCCAGCACTTGGGAGACAAAGGCTGGTGGATCACTGTGAGTTCTAGGCAAGCCTGGTTACAGAGCAAGTTCCAGGACAGTCGAGGCTATATAGAGAAGCCCTGTCCTGAAAAACAAAAAAAAAAACAACAAAAGTTCTTGGGTAAAAGAAGTTGAAGGGCCCTGATCTAGAGACAGGATTTTATTTTTGTGCTAGATAGACGCTTTCAGGGTAAGCATAAAGTTGCTCTAAAATTCACACCGGGAGGGGGACCTGGGGACAATCAAGAACTGCCTATATTCTAAATCGGATCCTGCTGAGAGGTGCCAGCACAAAACACAGAATAGGATTTACCATCAAAGTTTAGAACAAGTACACTTTAAAACCCAGACAAGAGGTAGGATTTCTTGAGCAGTTTGAATGAAGATGCAAATTCCTATCTATGAGGAATGTGAATTCCTATATATCCTGTATATATGTATGTATAATCCCTTCAGATTTCACCTCCTTTTCTACTGCCCATCCTGCTCCAGTCACTTCTGTACAGAGCTACAACAGAATGCCTCTGAAGTCTTCCTCTGGCAAACTACCAACCGCTTGGGTCTCCAGGTGTCTCCTGGGATCAAGCTCCACCATAGCCACAATGTGCTTGTGACCCTGGTGATGGTTCCTAAGGGCTTCTTCTGAACACCCCCCCNACACACACACACACACACGCCTCAGCTTGTTCTTTGCTAAAGGTACTCAGAGCTGGAAGGATTAAAGGCTCAGGTGCTGAGAAAGGCACACTTCCTGGTAATGAGACGAAGCCACAGATAGAATCTCCCCGGTTCTATGAATAAACAAGCTTCTGAGCTCCCTCTGTGGAAATGAACAGAGGAAATCCCAAAGGAAAGAAAATACCTCCGCTCACCAAGGCAGAGATGGAGGTGCCCATGGCTTCAGAGGCCAAGTGGGATTCAATGTACACATCTCTTCATATCCCCCTGCAAAAAGTGTAGATCCTTCTTCAGTATTAAAATTTAAGAAAATATCAAAGTCTCAAGAGTTACAAAGCAGGCAGTTGCAAAAAAGATAGTAAAAAAAGATTTTCTCCTCAATGTTAGTGGATGTGAAAACCCCAGGTAGAGGTGGAACCCTGAGTTTGAGACTAGCTTGGTCTATAGAGTGAGTTTTAGGACATCCAGGGCTACACAGAGGAAGCCCTGTTTCACAAATCCAAAAAAGGAAGGAAGGAAGGAAGGAGGGAGGGAGGGAGGGAGGGAGGGAAGGAGGGAGGGAAGAAAGAAAGAAAGAAAG
>LOJH01012857.1:0-19883 GCA_001685095.1 Ellobius talpinus | reverse complement strand
AGTTATATGTCGGGCATTGCATATAAAAGGTGGACCCGAAGGAGATTCAGGATTTAGTTTTGTTCATTCTTGGATTTCAAAAATAGTGGGACTTCTTTCTCCACACTAGTTTCCTAATACGTTTGGAAATGAGGACCAGAAGATACCAAGGAGCGCCTCGCCCCTGACGTTGCCCATAGCTTATGTCTTACAAGGTTCAGTTTCATGTCTCTTTGACCTCAGCTTTCCATTCATGTGTGTCAGGACTGATGCCTGCTCACCCAGAAGTATGGCAGCTGGAGTCACGTTACTTACTAAACAATCGTTACAAAATGTTGCTTGCTTGACCTGTATTAAGATATTAAATGGCTATCTGCGCGTTAACCTATGGAGTCAAACTAAAATTCATCTTATGAAAATCTTTAGCAAGTCACACCATACTTTATAATTCTAGTTCACTCTTCCTAAAAATGTTTATAATAGATACAAAACATTTTTTTCTAAGTTACCCTAGTTTTCTCGTTTCAAATTTTATCAGCGAAAATACAACAAATTTCAAGATCAGTTACTAAAAAAACTTCTAATTTTGTAAATTGTTAACCCAAAACATTTAAGTAATATTATTAGATGACAATTAAAAACTATGATCTCTAATACTTGCTTATATTTAAATATCAACACTTTCAATATAGAAAAGTTCAATAATTTGTGATTTTATAATAATTTGTATTTTATAAATTATTTCTACAATGTAGAATCAGAATAATTCAAATTCAAAGTTATTACCATTCAAGATAACTTTTATAGATTTGATGGTATATGTTTTACTAAGGTCATTTCCTATATTTCTTATTCCATGTACTGCTCTGCATGAATACTTTTATAATCTGTTTCAAATTTCTAATAAAACGTTAGCATTACATTGTAGAAAGTAGTCCTATGTATTATGTAGCATATGCTTTAAATTGCCCCACACTTATTTTAGAGACATTCAAATGTGTATGTCTTTACATAGTTTTAGAACTTAGATGATACAGCTACAGCCTTTGATTCCATTGATAATAACTGATACCTCAAAACTGTTCAAAGATGCAACTACTACTATAAATTGTATTTAGATTAGAGCTAAACTGAATAACTTGCATTCACAATTCGGAAACAGAGTGGTAAGCACTGCTAAAAATAATGTAAATGAAAACAATATTTAATGAATTTTGTTCAAGAATTTATCTAAATATAAGCCTTGACAAAGTGCTCTATTAAGGATCCATTTGTTTGCTTCATTAAGAAATATGAGCACCGAAATGAATAGTGGTTCCTAGGTACAGTTACACTTTCCCCTTGGAATTCATATCTTTCCAACCCATAGAGAATGTTGTCATAAATTGGAATAAGCATATAAATTATTGTATTTGAATAATGTCTAAATAATATAAATTCATTGGTATTATGTTGTGCTAAATTAAAATGAATCTCAAGAGATACTTTGTTTTATTTGCCCATGCAGCAAAGTAATCTGTAATGAAAGTTTGTCATATGCCGCACACTGAGATGGGGGCTTCTCTAAACATGGCACGACCTGAGCTCGTCTCAGAAACATAGAATTACAATGCAATAAGCTGAATGCTGAAATAGTGGCTACTAGCCCCTGCTAGATAACCAAGCAGCACCTTGTAAGATAACAATACCTTGCAACAAGCGGTGATGCTATGTGTGCACATGTCATTTATTGAGTTATTCAATGAGTGATTGCACGGTAATTGTGCTGTACAAGGCACTGACTTGCCTCGGAAAATGTGTCTGTGGGCAAATGTCAGCTTACCTTCTTCCATGGAGTTTCCTTGTGAATCATAAGAGACATGTGCCTTTCTTAGATAAATCAGATGGAAGATGGGGAAGGGAGTAGATCTGAATTCCTTTTAAAAACTAGTAAGCTAAACCAGGATATTTTCTCTGAGGTTGCCCTTGTACTCGAAAGGTGCTTGGTAATGATTTTTTGAGTGAATTTTGATACTTTATACCAGTCTATGGAGTATAAGTGTCCATGTATATGCAGTTTTACACACATTCTTCATGATACCTTTACTTCTGGTTTCCTCTGGATGTTATTGGTTTTTCCTTATGTGAGGAAACTAGGGTCATTACATGCTTTTAGTATCACTGCATTCTAGTCTCGGATCTTTATTTTAGACCATGTTTTATCTTTCTTTCTTTACTCATTTCCAGCATTACCAGGCACTAGTTTATGTTCTACCTTCAAGTAACTTTTGCCAAAGATAATTTAAATTCTACCGGGCCTGGTGGTGGATGCCTTTAATCCTAGCACTTGGTAGGTGGAGACAGGCAGATCTCTGTGAGTTCTAGACCAACATGGTCTATGGAGTGAACTCCAGGGCAGCCATTATTACACAGAAACACCCTGTCTCAAAAACCCAAAAGAATTTAAACTTATTTTAGACGATAACAAAAATATATACAAATATATATGCATTTTTAATCTCTTCAAATTTTTAACTCTACAGTTCAAGATAAAAATAAGACATACTCAGACCGTGTAGGTCATATTTAGGAATATATGTATATAATACAAAATATGCATATAATAACAATTAATATACACAAAGACCATGGTTTTGAAAGAGAACAAGGAGGGGTATATGGCAACATTTGTAGAAAGAAAAGGGAAAGAAGAAATGTATTTTATTAGAAGTTCAAAACCAAACAAAAAAATAAAAGAAGACCGAAAATTTTTGAAAATGAGGGACTAATAGAATTCTAATCTAGGGAAGAGCAAACTTTGTCCTTTTTTTGGTGTTGATGAGAGAAATTATGTCAGAAGTCTTGAAAGTAATAATAAAATGAAGACTAAACCATGAAAAACACTAATTATATTGTAGGAAAAGCAGAATAAATTTTTTTTAAAAAGTTCTTTTCTTTGAAAAGTGAACATTGACAGTTAGCATGATTACTGTCCTTACACATATGTGCTTACAGTTGCATATTCATTCAGGACAGTCTTTACAGACTCTCTGCTTGTGTCTGTCAGTTAATCTCTTTTGGAAATTCCATGTGTCATTTCTATTAATAGAGGTGTGACTTAAAGCTGCAGTAGGGTATTTGATAGGATAGGTTTTCTGAACTTGTTGGCATCAGAATAAAAAAATACTTCTGCTTATTAAATATTGTGTTATAATCTGTTCTTTGGTATAAGAATATGCCATTTTAGGCCTTTGTTTCTGCAGTACTAAATGGATGCCACAACTCAGCAATGCTATCTTTAATAAAACATCTACTCCTGCTTTACCCAGTGTGTCCTTACATCCATGTGGAGTTTTGGGTAATTTATATTTCTCCGAGTTTGCTTCCATCATTTGTAAGCACTGATATGATTTAAATTAGTAAGATTATCTTTTGCCAGAATACATAATGCAATGTTCTTGATTGAGAACTGAACTGTTATTTACTTTTGAATTACTTATTTTATCTCTTTGAGCTCTAGTTTTCTAAATTGTAAAAGAAATAGCTGCTAACTTGCTTTTTTGAGGTTTGTATTTCAGCAGGTTATTATCTCTCTGTGTCTTATTTTTGGTTTCCAGATTTTCGCCTCCCATAGTTTCAGTGCTGAGACCCTCTAGGTTCAGGCTGTTCCTTGAAGGACTGTGGCTCAGGCAATGAAAACATTGCAAGTAGTCTGTAATTTAGTTTCTTTGATGAAAATAATGGCAAGCATATCTTTTTAGCAATAAATTGACAAAAAAAACTCAGGATACTGTAAAGCTATGAATCTCAAGACACCAGCTCAAAGCTTCAGAGAAATGGTAGTATGTTATGTTGGTGGGTGAAGTGAACCCATAATATAAAGGGGTTCTTCTACTATTCTAGTGAAATACATACTCTGGTTTAGGTCATTCTGGGATAAAACACAGTATCAAAAAGCTGCTAGCTGTCAAAAATGAAAAAAATGTCAAATTGAGCCTAGTAAGTTTCCTAATGTGAAAAAGAAAGGGAATGGTTATTTTTCCAGATATCTTTTGGATGCTAGATTGTATGTGTGTATGTGTGTTTGAAGACTTTTTTTCATGGAAGTGTATCAGTGTGTATGCGTATGTGTTTGTATGTGTGTGTGTGTAGTCAAGTGATCTCTCATTAAGTGATATGCCTGAATTACATATACACACATATGTAATATCAAATGCATATATTTATGTATATTTAAGTTTATGTATGTATTTTTGAATATACAAATATTATATATTCTGATATATTAGGATAATTATACTGGTATAGAAATATGCTTAGTATGTTTCCTTATAATTGCTAATAATATCTGTATTTTAAAGAGTTAGTAGGTACCATGTCACTCAGCAATATTCAAATATTTTGTTTTATTTGTCATCTAAATATGACAAAGCTTTCATGATAATCTTAAGGTTGCCCCAGAGCATGCATATTTTGATAGTAACCAACAGCTCTCTAATTAGACTTATAGCCAACTAATAGAGAGGGAAATCATGCCTCGTACTGGAGACCTAGTTGACTGTGGCTAGAGGAGCCATTGATCTTGGAAGGGAACCTACAATCAACACTTTACTAAATCAGAAAATCCCTAAATATTCTTAATATTTGTCCTCATCCTTACAGTTAAATATAGTCTCTCCACTCATCAAAGAAATTTCTCTTTAGACAGAGAGAGATAATGGTCTAAAACACAATCAACCAAAATGTAGAGTTGTGAACCCCAGCCCCAATGGATAAAATTACAAAATGGCTTCCACAGCTAAGACTCAGGGACCATTGCTGAAAAGTGAATGGGAAGACAGTAAGAGACAAAAGATTCAGGAGTTTGCTGTGAGAAAGTCTTCTAAGAAGTTATTAAATAAGACATGTTAATATCCTTAAATTTTCACCAATGTCTCTGCATAAAAACAAGCCCATCAACGACAACAATAGACTTGCCAATATGCATGGGAGGTACATCGCCCATCCTCAACCATACAAATAAAACTATAAGCAACTAAGTAAGATATGGTGAGATTGGGAGACATAGATGTTTTTCTAGGGAAGAAAACATTAGTTATCCAATACCAAAATATACATACAAATGACCTTATACATACTGAGTAGGTTAAATTTAGGAATATCTAAATCTATATATAAGCATTTATGCATTTAACTACAATTAAAAATAATAAAAAGAAGCCATGAATTTAAAAGAGAGTAAAGTAGAGAATACGAGGGTGCTGGAGAGGAGCAATGAGAAAGGAGAGATGATGTAATTATATTACAGTCTCAAAATTAAATTTAGTAAAAGTTACATGAAGTCTCAGATATGCATGTCCACAAGGTGGCCAGATTGGTGCCCAATGTTAGGTGAGGAGATAATGCACTTTCGTATCCATACTGCAGAAAACTTTCAGACTAAAAGGGAAGAAATGGGAGTGTGTGTTTTACATGCTTGCCATCATTCACATAGCCTGAAAGTAGGCATTTATCTAGAAAGGGAAGTTTCCAGAATGGATGTGTTGTGGTGTATGGAAATATTATGAGCTATCCAAAGTCTTCCCATGCTACATTCTTTATATTCTTTCATTTGTAAAGTCCCTGATATTCAGGTCATCTGAGTTTTAAAAAAACCTAAAGGTTTTTCGAAAACCTATATTATTGATAATTATTACAAAATAAAACTAATATTACTGATTATTTCAAGCATTGATCATGCTGTTTTGCATGTGAGCCTACATGATTGTTGTGGTTTTGCCTTAACAAAAGTCTGATTCCTTTTCACTTGATTCTAGGAGAGGTGTGTCTGAGCCTCATAGATTATAGCAAAGACATTACTGAATTTCAAGGCTGCGCTGTAAAAGATGAGGCAACATCTCAGTTAACTCACACATCTACACTTAGAGTCTGATCTAATATGTCAGGAGCCTGGTAACTCTGAGACTGTCATCTTTTGGTCATGACAAACCAGAGACAAAAGCCACACGAGTAGATACTGTGGCTATTTCTCCTTTTCTTTGAAGCAGTGTATTACAGTTCCAGGCACACGGCTGAAACCATTTGCTACCACAAGGCAGACCATCTGTCATAAGCATGCAGAGTCTCCTCAATGGTACAACAAAGTACATAATGGCTCAGTTAGTCTAACATACATCATTTGTTTACTTATTTTGTTTTTTGAGACACGGGTTTTCTATGTAGTCCTTGCTGTTCTGGAAGCTCTCTACCATAGACCAGGATAACCTTTAACTCACAGATATCCTCCTGCCTGCCTCTTCATCCCAAGTGCTGGGATTAAAGGCTTGCATCACCACCCCCAGACTCTGACACACATTTTTGACCCAAAGAATTTTTATATTATCAGAATATTGATTTAAATCATAAACTTTTTGAGTCATTTTGTAGTGCTGTATTAAACTCATCTAGAGTAAACCAGTAAAACCCTTATGGATTCATTTGGTTCAGATTTAGCTGTGGTAGTGGGAATCATAGGAGCAGAGATAAGGCAATTCCACTTTCATTTTGGTTGATAGTCAAGAATTAAAGACATATTTCTAGCTTTTTTCAGGCAAAAATTATAAATTATGAATTTTCAGTGTATAAACTAATAAATTTGCTGAATTGTGAAGTTATAACACAGTCCAATTTAGGACATTTTCCTCCAACATAATGTGAACTCTGAGTGATGGGTTTCAGTGCTTTCCCTAAGGACATCGCCTTTGTTCTGGTTCACCAAGTCCCCTTTCTTGCCCATGGACCCATTTTAGTCTGTCTGTCTGTTTTATCTCTCTTCTTTCTTTCTTTTCTCTCTCTCTCTTTCTCTTTCTCTTTCTCTTTCTCTTTTTCTTTCTCTTTCTCTCTCTCTCTCTCTATCTCTCTCTCTCTCTCCACCTCCACCCTCCCTTCTCCAATGGCTCTCTAGTCTTGGCTGGTCCAGAGCACCTTAGTGAACTGGGTGGACTGGGATGGCTTTGAACCTATAGAGATATGTCTGTCTGCCTTTCTCTGCTTTCTGAGTGCTGAGATTAAAAGCACTTTATATTTTCTGCCCCCCGGATAATCCATAATATTGCTTTGTTCTAGTTTTGGATGCTAGAAAATAAATACCAGGATTGCAGACAAAATACCTAACTGTGGACCTATTGTGAACACTGAATAATTTTCTTTCATTGATGGGTTCAGTCACCACATCGGCTTCCTTGAGTACTAAAACTACTTAAGTATGGAGTTTATAATTTATTGCAAGCAGAGCCGAGTCATTAAATTACTTTAGCTCAAATAACTCCCAGCACATATAAACTATATCAACCAAATTATTTAACCTTTATAACTCTTAGTCTATGAAATATGAATGATATTATTTACTTCATACGTCTATTTTATTGATCAAATTTATCTAGAAATTTCAAAGGTGCTGAAGATCATTATAATTTGTATTATTATATTATTTGTCAATTTTACTATATTATGTATAGCTATTATAGTATATTTAATTTAAAATATAACATCATAACAATTATATGATGATAATAGATAACCATAGGTTCTCAATTATCACTATGAAAATAAATAAATGCGTAAGTTATTACCATTTAGTTATCATTCTTTTTATATTTATTTACTTGTCAAGGTGGCATGTGCCTTTAATCTCAGCCCTTGGGAGGCTGAGGCATGCCAATCTCGAAATCTTCTCAAACTCTATGGTGTAGATGATGTTAGCATTTATAACTGAGAAACTCTATAACCTGTGGATAAATTAGTCAATGGCTGTTTTCTGCTAGAATGTACTGAGGTTATTATTCCAACGACTTGCAGCTTTGCTTAGCACAGGACTTGCTGGAATCTTGTTTGAGTCAAGGTAATAGCAGTCTCACTTCCTTATTAATAAAATTTGAAAATATCTATATTTACCTGTCTTTTGAAGATAAATTTTATCTTACATTTAAACACACATGAACCCTTTTGCATGTAGAGCACAAATCGTAAACACAGAAGTATTTTTTTTTAAATAAGAGCTGCTGAACAAATGGATGAAGTACAGAAGTTGTGTGTCAGCAGACCATCTGCAATGTGGGGAGAGGGTGGATGGCCATATTGGCATAAAAGCTTAAGATCTTTTTAAGGACTGCGATGTAAAGCAACAGTCTGAAAAATTCTAGTCTTCTTGCTATTGTGGTGCCAGGTGTCCTCCTTTACACGATGGAGATGGAAAACCGACTGAAAGAACTTTCTGTGAAGTAGAATAGGAAAGTTATCTTCTAACGGGAAAGATTGGAACCATAAAGAATCCCGAAATAACTCAACAACTATTTAGACAGAAAGAAGCATTTTAATTACCATGTACTGTTAGCGTATTTTAAGATTTAGTAGCCTATCCATTTTTCTATAACTTTAGAATTTTATTATACTTCTGAATGATTTGCTAAAGACAACATTGGTTTTCATATGTATATTGGATTATAAATTTTATAGAACAGAAAAATTTATACTTTGAAAATCTTTACCTTTTATTTCACTTATTGACTGGCAGTGTTTTAAGGTTCTGTTTCTTAACCACCTGTTTTTAAGGACAAAAACACAGTCACTTGGGTTCTCAGAACAGCCTAATTTGGATCCTATTGTTTCTGAACCTCTCTATGAATTACAGTCAACAAGACATTGACCTTGGCTGTGTGCCTCTAGTTCTGTTCTGCACAAAGGTTTACTAGAATTATGTCATCCCATGTATGGTGCTCATGCAGAACTCTTCGCCTTGCATGTCTTGGCAATTGGATGTTTTATTATTGTACAATTGGCCATGTAAAATAATTCTTCAAGAATATTTTAAAACCCCTTTCATGCTTGTTTTTGTATCTATAGTCCTTAAAAATGTAAGCCATGCTCCATTTTAATGATCCCTAGTTTATATTGCTTTTGCTTACATATCTTCCCTAACAGCTCAGAGTAGAAATACATGAATGATAAATTATGGAAACATATTTTCTGTTAAACTCTCTGACAAACTTAGCAACACAGTAACAGCTGCTACTTTACAGCCTACAACTTCCTACTTAATTTCCCAAAAGTTCTAGCTAAACATGAATACATTTATGCTTTATTTTGTTCTAATTAAGTAGAAAAGAAAAACAATACTAGAGATTGACAGCTTTCAGACGTAAAGCATTTACTGTTAAGTTTGTCAGGCAATCAATTAACTGATTTCTGAGGGATTTAATCTCTCTAATTGTTATTATTTTTTTTTCTTATCCCATTTGTTTCCATTTTTAAGTGGAATATCTCAGAGAAATAGTTCCTTGGCTGTAGTGATGAGCCAAATAGATCAATGCTGATATTTAAGTATAATGCTTGGGAGACTGATGTACAGATTTCAATTTGTAAATTATCATGATGGACTCCCTTCCTATTCATTCCTTCTCTCATGAACTTCTAAAGTTTAATTGTTGTAAAGGATTGAACAGTATTAATACATGTTCTTTCAGGGTGTAATACAATTTTAATATTAATGTGCAAATATTGCTCCTTCATACCTGAATTCAGTTATTTGAAAATTATACTGTTTTAAACAGTATATATATATTCTTGAAAGTCGGATACAAGATTCTCTTTTTGGATCCCAGTTGATTATTTATTTAATATTTAAATTATTAATATTGAATATTTAATAATTACTTAATTTATTTAATTCCTTACTTGTTGACTTAGGAAATAGTCATGTGGATATGGCCATTTTGAATATATCAAACCCATACACACAAGCACAACTTTTTCCATATGGATCTTAAACCAGAATCTCAGAAGGAAGAGTATAGAACATTCAGATATTAGTAGAAACACTTTTCCTAATTTTCAAAGATCATCTTATAGAAACTCCATAAAAACTGAATGCAGTATTTTCCACCTCTGGTTATTTGATTAGCTTGTGCTTCACAGGCTCATCTATTTGAGTGGGTGCTCCATAGTCAGTAGAAATGTTTGGGGTAGTTTAGAAGCTGTGATCTTGTTGGAGGAGGTGTGGCAGTGGCCTTTGAGGTTTAAAAATTCCACCCATGTCATTCCCAGTTAACCTCTCTCTCTGCCCCATGATTCAACAAGTAAGCTCTCAGCCACTGCTCTATCACTATCCCTGCCTGTCTGCTTGGCTTGCTTCCTGCCACAATAGTCATGAACTGTACTTCTCTCTGGAACTGTAAACCCAATTTAAATTTGAGTTGCCTTGGTCATGAACTTATCACAGCAATTGAAACGTAACTAAAATACCACCATTCATATATAACTTTAGGTCACCTGATGTCAGCATTTTTTGTCATCGTGGTTTTATAAAGATTTCTTCCTAATTATCCCATAATAAAGAAGTAGAATTAGTACTAAAATTTTATTTTTATGACATGGAAAATGTAAGCATGATCAATGTTTCATTTTGTTTTTAAAAAGTATGCTCCCAGACAGATCTGCCACCACAAGTCATCAATCCAGTGAAGACTATCATGTGCTTATTGGTTTGAGACATTATGTGGATTCATATGGGTATTAGGTGCTGCAATATAACATGATTTTGAGGAGTAAAGTGCACTAAGTTTGAAATTTTTCAGATGTGGTTTTTGACCAATTGAATAACCGGTGAAAAGATTTCACAGAATCCATCTTTTTCTTAAAGTTACTACACAAATTTATGTATATTTGTTTTGGTAAGCAAAGGATCAGGACTTTGAACATAAAGTCTTGTAGCATTTTTCACACTATCTTTGTATTTATGATATTTTATGGGAATCTGGTGCTAGCTCCATGAACACCATAATCACTGTCATCATGACTTTCATTACATATCATTACTTAACTCTGAGAGATGAAGTGACTCCCTCAGTGTACGTAACTGATGACTGCTGGGTGTCTCCAAATTTATTACTGGATATTGAATTTTCTTTACTGCTTGCTTTAACGAAGACTAAAGAAACTGCAATTAATATAAAAAGCTCAATTTATTCCCTAATTAAAATGTTTGAAATAAAAGGCACAACCCAGTTATCTTTTAAGTTCTTAAAATTTTAAAGTTTTTTTTTTAAATAGGAAATTTGATTTGACTCTTAGATTATATAAATCAGAATTACAGAGGTGACTTTTCCTTATCTAATTCAGCCAAGCTCAGTTAGGATCATGGCTAAGATGGAGGAAAAAAAGGTCTAGCTAGGAAATATTAAACCAGAAAACTATAACACACGTGTCTTCATAATCACTATTCAAAAGTGGGCCTTTTGATGGTGGGACAATGGAAATGCAATGTTAATAGTCTTGAAGCAGTTTCCAAATATGGAAATATGATGAAAGCCATTCTTAAATTTGCTTTCATTTGTTAGATAAGAGGCTCCACTCTCTAAAATGATTCCCGTAGCTCAAGTATGAAAATTAGAATTATTTGTTTGAAATGTCAGTTAACAATCTAATTTTTATTCAATCAAGCAATCAGTTCCCTATTTCTTAAGTGCCAATTTCAAGATAGATGTCATTTCTTTTATCAGATAAGCTGAATAACACTTCACATAGATATTAGCAAGCAGTTAACTCTGTTTAGTACATGCATTTAACACCATTCTGCTGTGACATGACCAAGTGTTTAAACTGAATTCTTCTATGATGCTCTATTCAAAACTAGATATAGCCTCAATTTCTCAAATATTTGAGTGATAATTTTCTTTAGTAATTTAGTTTCTCATAGAATTCCATAGCTATGATTTCCTGCTCGGTAATCTAAGCAGATTAATTGAAAAGCTACATGTGTGTGCTGCCTGAATATTAGCAGCAGAGAAATTGCTAGGCAAAATTTTTTACCATAGACTGATTTTTCTCTAATAAACTCTTCCCTTATGGTTTCCTGAGACTCAGCAAAAGTGATATGAATTCCAAAGTTTTCGTGGATTAAAATAAGTCTTGAAATTGTTAAGATGTTAATAACTACATAAGGATGGTGTGAAAACTACATAAGATAGTTTTACAAGAGTTTGTTGTTGTTATTGTTGTCGTTGTTTGTTTTGTAGTGTATTGTTTTCCCCTTCTTTTCTAGCTTATTTGAAATTCTGAACTTTAATATCAACCCAGTTAACCTGAAGTTTCACAATGACATTGGAATTATGACTTTATTGTGTATTATGGAATATTTGTTTAACTATGAAAAGATGCGTTCCATTTGATTAACTATGTAAGGTGTGATGCATTTGTTTATGTTGCGGGATATTTAACTATGTAAATATGTATTGCATATGTGTAATTATGTAAAGATGTGTTGCTCTTTTACTTTGCCTGCCTAAGGCACCTGACTGGTTTAATAAAAAGCTGAATGGTAAATACGTACTCAGTAAAGAGATAGGCAGGACTTATGGATCAAGAGAGCAAACAGGAGGAGGAATTTAGGCTCAGTGAAGAAAGAAAATACAGCTGCCAGCCAGCTAGGCAAGGAAAAAGCAGGAAAGTAGGACTTACAGAATGAGAGAAAGGTTAAAAAAACTGAAGCAAAACATAGAATATAGAAACAGGTTAAGTTAAAAGAGCTAGTTGGACAAGCCTAAGTTGAGGTCGAGGATTAATAATTAATAATAAGTGTCTTTATTTGGGAGCTGGTTGGTGGCATCCAAAAATTCCAACTACAAACTACACCTGTGTTTTCCTAGCAACAGGAAGTGAGAGCACTCACTACCCCTTATGAGGAAAAGAGCATAGACAGGTGAGGCTATTGGCCCACAGGCAAATGGCAGGACCTCATACTAGCTTTCTCTGGTTCTAAGCCAATTCACTAGCTTGGTTTTGATTGCGCATGAAAGCTAATGTGTATTCACATGGTTATATTCCAGAAGTTTAGATAAATAGATAGACAGACAGATAGATAGATGATATGTGCATACATACATATGTACATAATACATTGATAGGCATACAGAAAAAACATCAAATTTCAAAGTTTAAAGTTAATATTAAGTAATTATTTTAAGGAAAGATGGATCATAAATACTGGCCTATTTTTGGACCATCTACAAACTTGCTTTCGATTAAAAAAGAAAGTGTAATTTCCTACTAGTTAGGTGGTTCTTCTTAAAATGTCAAGCACTAGAAAGTAAAACTCCATTTCTACAGATGACTCAATTGATCTGAAGGGGGATGGTGATGGACTTATTAGCATTCTCTGAAACATACTGCCAAGGGCTCTGATTCACTGCGAATAACTCTGGGGCTGTTTCTAGATCCTTCTTACTCTCAAGAAAGTCTGAACTTTAAGTCCAGTTATCAGCAAGGGCTTGTTGTTTTTCTTTAAGTTTCATCTTGTAGGCCGTCCAGCACCTATGATTTCATTAGATTTTTATTAAGTTAAGCCTTGTCAATTTTGCTATAGAAGCAGATTTATTTGGCAGACTTTTGTTTGACTTTATTACTGTAGTGAATTTACAGTCCCTCAATTAATCTGTTAATAAGAATAGTTGTTCTTTAATTACTTTAAGCATAGGGACATCTTACTCTGTCATAATTATACACGAGCAGCACACTGAGATAATAATGTAGCTACCTAGTGGTATTAGGAGAGCACACAGACTATCCGCAATGTGCATACGTGAGCATCATTGCTCTGTAGTGCCTTTTGATTATCTAGCATTAATATTCCACAATCTGAGCATGTTTGTAATTTCCAGTAACGGGATGTTTGCTTATTTTTCAATCTTCATTTTAAAAAAAACTCAAAACTGGGCAAATTTTCAAGTATTATTTTGTTATCCTTCTGAGAAAGACTTTGGTTTTAAGGAAAAACATCGTTCCTCTTCCTCCTCTTCTTCTTCATCATCAGCACAACAATGATAACACCAAAACACCACAATATCCTGATGCTGTAGTTTGCAATTTTCAAGCACCCACTATACCCAAATTATTAACAATTTTAATTGTTTTGTTTGATGTTACATGAGACCAAAAATCATAATCTATCAGTGTATAAAAAAGAATGCAGCCCAGATGCTGGAGAAGGTTAGAGAGGAAACCTTCAGCGATGATTCCTTTCCTGTCATCAGCACTGGGTTTCAGTACTTTGGGCTAATGTCAGTCACACAGCTGTGGGCATCGCATCTTGCCTTCTTTCCCACCTCCACTTTCTACCTCACAGCATCTATCTTTCCTGGGACTCAGTATTAGCCTAGACACTATTTATTCTAGAAAACAGGTAAATTTTTCTTCAGTTTGCTTTTAAATACTACAGTTAAAAATTACCTTATTAGCTGGTTAGGTCTGATCAGGAGGCTAGTGGGAAAAGGCTAAAACTCTGGGATTGATACCTGGGACACACATGTCATAGAATAAATTCCCCAAACTTCTCTTAAGAACGTAAGAAGCCCCTTGCCGTACACACAAATACTTTTCATTTTCCTGTAGAATGAGGACTCTGGTGAGAAACTGGGGCTCACAGAACATTTTTCACTCAATTTTTTTGTATATTTAAAATGATCAAACAAATAAGAATGGTCTTGAATCTGTGTTTTATTACCCCCAACATACTAGTAAACTGATGGCCTAACTCTTGGTATCCATGAAGAGGAATGTCTTAACTGGGAATATTGTCCTATGACTTTACTCTATAGGAAGAACCTGGCACTACCAGCCCACATGTTGGCACCCTAATTCCAAGCTCCCCCTCAGCTCAGTGCGTTCCTAACCCTAGATTTCTTATACGTGCTTGTCTGATTCTGTAAGATGTAGAAACAACTCTATTGGAAACTCTATGAAGGGAAATACTGGAAGATGCTGGAATTCTTATGTAGATCTGGAATCAGAGGGAGCATCCTATATTTTTTGTTTGCTCTGGACTTTAAAAATGAATTTATTCTGATAGTGTAGCTCATCGGTACTTTACAGGACAAGTGTGTGGTAAGTTGCATTGCTTGAGAAAGGCTGACAGGACCCAAGAGAGTATTTCTAACCCATGGCTTGCTTACCTTGGAACTCAGCCTTTGGAAGAAAGCCTGAAGCATCAGCTTTAAGCCCTGATTTATACACAGCATATGAGCTCCGATCTTCTTCATCATAAACTGAGGAAGTTGGATGGCATATACTTATATGCTTCAAATATAAAAAGTCACAGCTTCCTGTAATGATGCATAATTTATATAGAGTTGTTTCATTAACATTGAGTCATGATATGCTAAGCTGTAGCCAGACTGTTTTTAGATGAATATAAATCCATTGGCTTACTACGGGATTCTCTTAGAGCAAGCTTTATCTTAAGCTACACATCTCGCCCAAACTTTTTTTCTATCTAGATCATTTAATTATAAAGACAAAAGCAAAACAGAATAAAGACCACAAATATAACAACCACAATGATAAAAATAGTGTATATTGAAACAAACTAATCTTAATATAGTGAATGGAAGAACAATGGTGTGTTTAAGTCACAGACTTTTGGGTGGCTGAGAAATCCTTTTTTATTAATATTAAATAGTCAAAGGCTCCCAGGTATGAAAAAATCGATTAGACATGCCCTGTTTGGCCAAGTAAAAGTAAAAACAACAGGTAGAAATTGCTTTAAATTAATTTTAGATCTTAAACTTCTAAGGAATTAGATTAATATTATACAAGGAGCTACCGAGAGTGATTGAATGCCCAGAATCTGCAGGTTTGGAGGTAGATGTCGAATATCTGTGGTACTCTGGCCCTGAGAACAGCAGGCCATGGAGAAATGACAGGGTTTGGTCTTCTTTGCTCTCTTCAGCCATGGCAGGATCACAATACCACTGAGCAACAAGACTCCTTCCCCTCCACTATCCCCTCCTCTCTGTGCCATGGGTATTAGAGCCAGAGGCTTCATCTCTAGGCAGGACTTTTGTGACAAAAAGAAATGGTGGTTCTCAAGAAAAACCTCAGGAAACGTGACTTCATTCCCTGGATTATTTATTTGAGCTCAATAACCACCTACTTGGGCTTTAGACAGCACTCCTTAACTTTAATCAAGTAAGTCAGCTTTATTTGTTTTACCACTAACTAAAAAATATCTATTGTCTTGTCTCCAGCTGTCAAATGTTCTAGGTAAAATGAGATTTACAACTAGAAGATTAAGTCATTACATTTCCTTTTCTTGCGTTCTGAGTATTTTTGGTCTCTTTCTCTTTCTAGAGACTAACCCAATTTATTTCTAACAACATTTATTTTGAGGAAAAGAAATACCTAATTCAGAACAATCCCTTGGAGGAAGAAAGAAATCAAGTGCACAAAACAATGAACTTGGAAGAAGTTCTTTCTTCACTACGCTATTTTCTGTTCCTAACTTTGGAAAACAAGTTAATGAAACAAGAGCCTCATTATAATAGTAATTACACTAGAGAAATTTTACGTACCCCACTGGAAAAGTATAACCCCAACAAAGCATATATGTGAGTAGACAAAAACTTTTGATTATATAGATGTTCATGTTAGGTATATCTCCCCCACCCCCTACTCTGTGATGCTGGTCAATTTGTAGAATACTTCTGAATCTAAGGTATTTGTAAAACAAGATTAAAGAAAATACCTATTTTATAGGATTATAAGAATGAAACATTTCCTGCTCTTATCAAGGGCATGTATTCAGTGAAAGTCTGTCATGGTTTTAATAGACCTGAGGAGGACATAGTTTTTCTGACATCTCTCAGTAGAGTTCTGAACAGTAAATGGCAGTGTTTTAAAGGGATTCTATAGTTTACATTTTGAGTTTTGGTATATAAATCAGGAATTCTTTTTTCCTCTCACACAGACAGAATAGAATAATATTAAGCATTAATAGCAGAAAAGTATCATTGCTTAGAAAGATGGAAAGTAGGCTTGATTCCTATTTACTCCAAGTTTTAAGGACAGTAGGACAGGGCAGGGGATGGGTGTAATAACCAACAAATGACAGATACAATTTCATATATGAATGTGCATATTTTAACTTTGGTGGTAGACAGAACCATTCTGGTGAGGAAGCACAATTAACACAACATGAGCTTTTGGAAATTGTGATTCAGTCAGGATGTCATTTCAACAATTTTTCTTTTTCTATTTCCTTTTTTTAATTGATTAAGTTTTATAAGCCAGTTTTATACATGTATATAGTGAATTCTGTTTACTCAAAACCATGCTTTCTATTTATCCCTCTCACTTTTTTCATGCCACTTCCCCCATTCATGTCCTTTCCCACACTGTGTGCCCCATAGAAATGTGAACAGGCTCCAGGTGATTGTACCAATTGGATACAGAGGGTCCTGGTTAAAATCAGTAGGTCACAAAACAAAACAAAGAAGCATAGGTTTGAGAAATGGATAAATTCTAATTCATATAATCCCTTTTAACTTTAAATAGGGTTCTTAATGATCTGAGGAAATTAATCACATTCAACACAAGAAAGCAAGCAGACCCGGGAGTTTTTCAGAGGTCCTTATTTTAACAGGAGTGAATTTTACAGACATTGCTTTAAGATGACATAGGAAATCAACACATATTTATTTCCATGTTGACTGAAATAGATGGGTAGAAGGAGTGAGTTTGTTCTTAGCTGTACTACTTTTCCCTTTATGCTTTTGGGAGGAAATATAGCCTTTCAGATCTAACTTTGAGTTGGACATGTTCTCTTCAATTTATTTTCATTTAGGGTATCTGCAATTCAAAGAACTCTATCATGAAGATGAATACATATTTTGTCTGAAATTGTGACAGTGTGGGATCTGTTTTGTTGTCAGGTTACCAAACAGTTCTGTTGGTTGACTTGAAATTTGAGAACTTTGGTTTGTAATTAATCAATAAATTTGGTCCTTTAGTCTGTGTAGTATATTGAGAGATCTGATGACTGAAATAAATGATTCTGTTAAGAAAATGAGATGAAGGAGTTTCCTACTACCCTTCCCTACGTATGTTATTGACTATGCAACATAGTATGCTATTAGAAAAATATTAATAGAAACAAAATTAAATATATGACTGAATAAAATATATGGTTATTTTCTACATTAAAATAATTATTAAATATTAACTCATGTATAGAGAATACTCACAAAATTTAACTTTTAAAAATGGAAAATTACTATTAGCTACATAATTTTGAAACTATTTAATAAAGAACATATTATAACTGGGCATTGTGACTCATGCCTGCAATAATCAACATTTAGGTTGACATGTAAGACCCTTAGGTGTGTGTGTGTGTGTGTGTTTCAAATGGGAAAGGAAACAATAAAATCCACTCCAAATCTTAACCTAGTTGTCTTCAATACAGTTGTCTGAAAATGTCTTTTGTAACTCATCACTCAGTTCTCAGATATATCAATAAAGTAAAATATCCTCTTATACTCAAATCAAGGTAGCACTTTTAAACAATTTTGTGAGGAGATAATTCCTAGATAACACAATGCATGAACGTAAAATTTGCAATCGAGATATTTTAGGGTGCATGCATGTCAGTAAAGCTATTAGGAGCATGCTAACCACTTAAATAAAAGTCTTTCCCTATCAGGAAAGACACTTGCTCAACTACTAATCTCCAGTTCAACATGATGCCTTTCAAACAAGCAATTTCATTCAGCGTTTTATTTAAACTTTACTGTTATCAGAATGCTAAGGGCTATCTAGACAAGGATCTGAGAGAGTGGTAGAATTTTACATTGTATCATTTGGGATTCCAACATAAATTTACTCTAAAGCTTACTTAGTGTGAATAGGAGCTGCCATGCCATTAATAAATGCCAGTCTCAAGAAAACTGATACTGTAGAACAGTGAGATTCCAGGCCTTTTTGATGCAAGATCATAGCCGTTAATTCTGATTAAAGATGACATTGGGAAAAAAAACAAGAAAGAATGCTTTGGGAACAGATGCTATTGAACACCAGACTGTTACGTCATTTTTACCTCTTCAAAAGGAAATACACAATAGTATTTACTTTTTACTATTTTTGTGTGCATGTATATGCAGGTATATGTGTGTGGTTATCCATGTCAAGGCCAGATGACAAGGTCCTACTGGGTACCTTCCTCAAGACCACCATTTACCTCTGTATGGTAGGGTTTCTCACTGGTTTAGAGCTTAACAACTATGTTAGACCAAATGACTTGTAAGCCTCCAAAATGCTCTTGTCTTTGCTTCCCTAGAACTGGAATTATAAATTGACCATCACCCATGTACTACTATCCCTAGAATTTTGCATTGATCTTGATAACAAACTCAAATGCTCATTTTTAAGAGTCAAATGCTTTCTCAACTGGGCAATCTCTCTAACTCAAAAATAACTTCATTGCAGTGCTCAAGTGGTCATCCTTTAATATTTATGGTTGTATGAACATGACTACTCTTAAAGATACATCATTCTAATGGAGATAACTGAAATAATCTTTGGGAAAAGTTCTCATTTATGACGATAGTTTTAGGAGAAAAGTAATAAAAGGTGTAAGTGTTGACTAGTTTTGTGTCAACTTGAGAAAAAGCTTGAGAATATTATGGGGCAGCAGTCATGGATTCTGAAGAAAAAAAAACAAAAACAAAAAGGAGGTTGTGCAAGCCAGGACGAGCAAGCTAATATTATGCAGCTCCCTCCATGGCCTCTGCACCAGCCACTTCGTCAAGGATTCTGGCATACTCTGAATGTTGCCCTACTGCTTTTGCTGATGAACTATTATATGAAATCTTGAAGGAAAAAACCCTTTCCTCCATAAGTTGTTTTTGGTCATCGTGTTCCACTATAGCAATAGTAACCATAATTACTAAGACAGTACATAAGAAAAAAGTCTATGAAGCATTAATGGTTCTTTCAAGGGACACGATTCTCATTTATTTTATTTTTTTATTATTAAAAATTTCCACCTCCTCCCCGCCTACCATTTTCCTCCCCCTCCCCCTGAGGGAAATAAACTCTCACCTGAATTGGATTCTTTAGCA
>LOJH01012856.1:0-25275 GCA_001685095.1 Ellobius talpinus | reverse complement strand
CCATCAGCTGACCGCCGGGCGGGGACGCGCCGGTTGCTTGGGGCAACCGGGCCGCGTGTGGGCCACACCGCCGTAAACTCGCGAGCGCCGCCGCAGCTTCCCGTATTGCCTGGGAAAGCCGCGCAGACATAGTTCTGTGACCTGGGAGAGAACCCCAGAAAAGCCAGGCCTTTGACGAAGGTTAAAAAGCCAAACCATTCTCCCGGAAACAGATTCAACTGAGCAGCAGCAGAGCATAGGCACCTGCCCCTCAAACAACGCCACACTGCTTCTATCCTAAGAAGCCATTGTTTGAAAGTCAGACGTACCCCGTTTGCAGGCATGTTAAAAAGTGAGAAATTGGTGCATCTTAGAATATTTGAGCTGCAGTAGATGGCATTGGATGGTGAACACATCCCGATTTCTTTACATAGATTAACTCAATACTGGAGATAATGAATGTTTTTGTCTCAAAACTGAACC
The DNA here is from genome assembly GCA_001685095.1 of Ellobius talpinus. Classification (NCBI taxonomy): domain Eukaryota; kingdom Metazoa; phylum Chordata; class Mammalia; order Rodentia; family Cricetidae; genus Ellobius; species Ellobius talpinus. Next base: position 24,813 of record LOJH01012856.1, on the reverse strand, counting down.
ACAGAAAGACCACTCCATGCTTAACGTGCCATAGCTATGAGAAAAACGCAGGCAACCCTAACCTGGACGCTGGCCCTGATACCATCATCTGAGTGCTCACAGCATGTGCCGGTTGAAGAGATACAGCATAATTCTACTTGATGACCATTAACATTGTGCGAACTACAATGCTGTCCTGGAGGTGATCACTACTTTTCCTCCAATTACAGCTTTCTCCTCCAGCTAGCCTTGATCCATCTAGTAAGATGTTAGAATAAACAATGTACCCCTCCCACTCCCTGCCAACTTCCTGTTCAGAGGAAAGCTCTCTTTCCTTAAACCTTCCCCAAATCTCGTAACAGCAACCTGTATCCATCCTACCGTTGCCCTTTTCTGACTCCCTTTTACCCAGATGCCCAATGACTCCCTCCCCATGAGGCACCTTCTGCCAACCTCACTTGTTCAACTGCATGCGTATTCCTAGTGGGTTTTGGCTGGAGGACACCGATAGTAAGTTTAAAGGTCCATAAACAGAAGTACCGCACTAGCACTAGGCTGTGCACTCACAAACCATGGGCTTGGGAGCCACAAACAATGAGCCAAGTAATCCTTCCCTTCCTTCAGTTGCTTTTTATCTGGTAGTCTGTGTCACAGCAGGGAAAAAAGTAACTAATTCAGCGGGAGAATGCTTACTTAGCGTGTACAAGGACCTGAGTATGGGGTTGGCAGCTTCCTCGGAGGTGAAAAGCGTCCATCTGCGAGGGACTCTGAGTAAGACGAGATATTTGCAGGGAGGTAAGACAGGGTGTTCTATGGGAAGGGGGAAACACTGTAGCAGGTAGGCAAGCTCTTTGAGCTCCCAAAGTAAACAACTCAAAACAGCTTGAGGAAGTCCCTGAAACTAACCAGATTCTCTAGGCCCCTCCCTAAACGTATAGAAGCAGTAAAGATGGCTGAGAGGCACTCTCAGATAAGCCAAGGCTTTCAGACCTGCCTGGGAGGAGCAGAGACTAGCCAAGCTGCCAGGAAGAAATAGAAATCAGTCAAGGTGGGGCCTGGAAGATGCAGAGAGCAGCTGAGCTCCCGGGAAGAGGTTCCTGTCTATCAACTAACTTACCCAAAGAGGCCACTCAAGCTGCCTGCAGGTTGTGCAGTGTGCTCCGAGCTTCCAGCTTTCAGGAGTTGTCACCCGTGCTCAAGTGAGCTTTGGGTGATAGAACTGGTTCTTTGAGTCATCTCTGCTCCTCTCAGTAACTCCTTGCCCATGTTCCCTTGTAAGTAACCCCAATAAACCTCATTGGTTTACCAAATTGGACTTTAGCGTTGTCCATACTTTGATCTGTTGTCAGTTCCCTATCTGGGGTACGTAAACACTTGTTCATGTTTTCCCAAGAATAGTGTCATAAAACACAGAGTTCCAGCTACATTACTATCAGAGTGGCAGAGACTGAAGAAGAGAGAAGGGGCTGACATTGCACTGAAGGAAATGAATAATATGTGAAGTAAATCATATTCTATAGTAGAAAATGTTGGCTGCAATGAGGAAAATAAAGCAGTGAGAGGTAACATGGAATATAGGGGTGTTACAATTCTAACTAGGGATGGAGAATACAAAGATGCCTGCACAGAGCCCCCTTCATGGAGGCAGTGTGGCCTTCAGGTACTTCAGGATCTGCCCCAGCTGCTTAAAAGCCCCAGGGGAGAGCCATTCCCTTTACAGGGCACCTTGCATTTTACAGCTAAGGGAGACAGGAACCTACAGACTTGATGCATCTGGGCACACTGCTAGTTAATACTGGGCTCCAGAGCTCACTTTCAGCAAGAGCTGGGCTTTGTCAGTCCTATGTTACTCACTATTCCTACCTAATCTTGCTAGCACCCTCCCCTTCACAGGTGTTAAGCTCTAATAATACCTTGGGTGCCAACCTCTAGCTCAGTTTCTGCTTGGAGAGAATACAACCCGAGTCAGGTGACCAGTGGAGGCCTCCTTGCAAAGACATTTGAGCCAGTAAGGAAGAAAGCCCCGTGGAATGTGGGCAAAATGCTACCCTGGACGAGGAAATAGCATATGCTGTGGTCCAGAGGTGAACGGGCATGGGGTTTTATAGGAACAGGGCAGCAACCAGGGATGCTGGGGGAGGGTGGGGCAACAAGAAGAGAAATAAGGCAGACAAAATAGATAATGCTGAGCCTGGAGACCTTGTAAAGATTTTGGGTTTCCCTTCACATTTGTTGGGAAGCCAGTGACAGGTTTGGGGGAGACTGGACTAATCTATTTTTAAATTTTGGCTTTGATTTTGAGATGGTCTTGATAAATAGCCGAGATGGTCTTGAACTCACAATCCTCCTGCCTCAGCTTCCTTAGAACTGCAATTATAGTTGTGTGCCATCATACTCAGCTACTTCTCATTTGTGTGACCGAGTGATTGGTTTTTATGTTGTGCTGAGGATGGGCCTAGGGCTTTCACGTGTTAGTCAAGTGCACTCCCACTCAGTGTGACCCTCATGGGCCATGAAAGGAAGATGAAAATGAGGGCTGATCAACCAGAAAACTGGAGGTACAACCTTCTAAACTGGCAAGATGAAGAGAGAGCTAGTGTGGAGGTCAGTTTCAACAGGAAGCTGAAGGTGTCTATTGGGTCTCCAAGGGAAGGTGACAAGAAGACACATAGGAGTTCTTCAGGATGTTGTCTGAAATTTGATCGTGTTCTCACAAACAAAGCTTGCTTAGGGTCAGAGGGTGGAGTTAGCCACCAGCCGACCTAAATTAACCACAGATGTTTTAGAAGATAGAGGACAGATAGGACAGGAAGTAGTAAGGTGGGACAGGAAGGGATTGGGCTCTCTGTTTGGAGGAAGAACTGGAGCAAGTAGGTAGGACTGATGGTTTCTCTGCTTCTCTGATCTTTCAGGCTCTTACCCCAAATCTGACTCCTGAGTTTTTATTGATAAAAAACAATTAGAGTAACATGTCATCACAGAGTGTGGAAGAATGACCCTCCATCCTACACTGCAGATGTGCCTTCAGAAGGTCAAGGCAGATAGACGCAGTGTGTTTAGCTGCCAATGGTAGGTACTCAGGGGTTAGCAGCAAAGGAGAGGAACCAAGTTTGGTTTTGTTCTGATGGCAGCAGGATGGTTGAAAATAAGTAAGAAAGGTAGGTAATCAAAAAAGAGTTGTTCAGAAATTCTGGTCTGGGGATATAGTTCATGTAGTAGAGTTCTTGAGTAGTGGGTTATGAGGTCCAGTACCACACAAGATGGTGTGGTGGCACACACCTGTAATCCCAGTTGTAGAGTAAGGAGGATTAGAAGTTTAAGAGCATCCTTAGCTACATAATGAGTCTGAATTCTGTCGGGGCTACATGAGACCAGTGTTTACTCAGGCCTGATGTCTGTCTGAGCACACAAAGCCTGTTCAACCTCATCATTGAGACCTTAACCCTTCTTGATTTGCAAACATGAGTGAAACTTAACTTGACCCATTTCTTGTAAATGACTGTAGTAAAGGAAAACAAAACTTAGGCTCAGCCAATCAGAAGTAGTCAATAAGACCTTGATTATACAACTAGAGTCTTCCCAGTGGGACAGATCAAACAGGGCCACAGAAGAGCTATGACTAACCATTGCTTATGATTCCTTAGCATTCACCCTTAAAAAGCCTCTCGTCAAAGGATGTCCCCCAAATCACTTTGGGTCTGAACTTTTCTGATGTATTACTTTCTATTTCCTCAGATACACTCTTTGTAGTTTATATTGTTCATTAGTTTTCCTCCTTAATAGGCCTTATTTTCCAAACCACTTTAAGAAGCAGAGAAAAATGAACCACCACCTATAACTGTTCAATGTATACAAAGTCCAAATAACCCTCACCTCAAACAACTGAGAATGGTGTGACCCAAAAGTGTGCATCTCTTCCAGTCTCCCATGACTACGGCTGCTTCTGGGTGGTTTCCTCCAAAAGGAGCATAAAACTTTTCCCTATATCTTGGAGACAGTTTATACAAACAGATTAAGTTATAATTTTACCTCCCCTTTATACCATATTTCATAAAATCAGTGCTCAAATGCACGCTAACTTTTAAGTATATATTTTATTCCTGCAGCTATGAAACTATAATTAAGTCCAGAAGAAAAATATGTGTTGTATATGTATAAGTTAGCAGTTCTCAACCTGTGGGTCACGACCCCTTTGGGGGTCCAATGGCCCTTTCATAGGGGTTGCATATCAGATAGCTTGCATATCAGATATTTACTTTACAATTCATAGTGGTAGCAAAATTGCAGCTATGAAGTAGCAGTGAAAGTAATTTTATGGTCAGGGGTCAGCACAACATGAAGAACTGTGTTAAAGGGCTGCAGCATTAGGAAAGTTGAGAACCATTAGTGAAAGTGAAGAAAGCAGAGCACTTGTACACACCAACATTTATGGGTTACCAAGAGAAAGTGGTCCCAGGAAGAGGTCAGAGGAGGAAGCCCATGAAATAGGAGAAAACTAAGCTAAGTGTGTGTTGGTTTGGAGCCCATGGAAGAAGATGTTTAGTTTGAGGAGGAGGGAATGCTTGGCTGTGGCGAATGATGAAGATTGGTCAAATAAGTTGGCTGGAAGCCTCTGGAAATCCAGATGTGAAGCCTGAAGAGAATGGTTTTGAGTGGTGGCAGCAGACGATAATTAACAGTCTCTGGAAATCAATGGACTTGGGATACACAAGGAGAACCGATTTCTGAGTTGCCCTGCTGAGTTAGCAGAGCCTGCTAATCCTGTTCTACTATTGATGGCTGTCTATGGTTATCAGATGTCACTTTGTTCCAAATCAGCTGTTAAGTAGCAGAGACATCTTTGGCAAGCTAGATGGACTTTCAGGGTATTGCGAGGCCACCTGAAAACAGTATTAACTTTTATTGGTGATGTAGAAAGCAGAGATTATGTAGAGGAGCCATGATGGGAATATTAACACGGGTGATTTCAGAGTCTGAGTAATCCCTGAAATGCCCTCCCAATGCTTTCTGTGTTTTCTGACTTCTTATTCTTCTTCTTATTATTATTATTTGATTTTTCAAGACAGGGTTTCTCTGTAGCTTTGGAGCCTGTCATGGAACTAGCTCTTGTAGATCAAGCTGGCCTTGAACTCACAGAGATCCACCTGCCTCTTCCTTCTGAGTGCTGGGAATAAAGGCATGTGCCAGCACCACCCGGCCTGCCTTATAATTTTTATGCATCTTCATAGTCTTTAGTTATATTTCTTTAGTTCCCATGCCCCTACCCTGGTAAGAAGTATTTTTGTCGGGACAGGTCCTCTACACAGGAGCCCATTGCAGTCTGAAGAGCAGTGTAGTCTGAGGCAGTCAGTGTGAGGCAGCAGTCTGAGGATGCAGTCTGATGAGGCAGTCTAAGGCAGGATTGCCCCTTTGGTCTGAGCATTGGTAGAGGTAAGAACTCTAGTGACTGGCCACTCTGTTTCTCTGATCCTTCAGCTTCCAGCCCCTGATAGCTGACTCTGAGTTTTTATTATTAAGACCAATTAGAATTCGTGCTACAGTTCATAGGTTCTGGATCATGTTGGGCTAGTGGGGAATTATGTGTCGTGATTTGCTTCTATGGACATAAGTTTGTACGTCATCTCAGCTGTAGGATGCCTGCTATCAGTTCACTACTGTGAACCTTCCTTTCAGCTCCACAGTCTTAATAGTTCTCCCCTTTGTGACTTTGTACAGGCTACAAAATATTGTTCTTCCTCTCATCTCTCCACATTTAGCAAATCTGTATCCATCTAGACCCTGCCTTTTGATTTATTTCTGGAATGTGGAATATTTGTTAGGTTACCATTTCACCCAATTGATTTGACCCCAAGCAACAATTACTATAAACTACGTGTCTTAAAGCATAGTCCCCAAAAGCTAAGGATATGAGAGCAGAGAATCTGCTCAATTTCCTTGAATTGTCTTCTGAAATGGTCATGCCTTTTAACCTAAAGCCATAGCCTTTTGCTATGACACCAAGATGTGAATCTGTTCCAGCTGTCTTACAGATAACCCTGGGAGAAGTTTCTATCAAGAAATCTGGTCTGGTAAAAACTAATAGTCTCCAGGGCCTATTTTGACCCTACCCATTTTAGAGCATATTATACAGGTCACTCCTGTCTGGGCCAAAGCCAACCTGCAGAATGTCCTCCAGATAATGCCAGCACCTGCACCATCTCCTGGGACTTCTCCATTGGTACCGCCTCTCCAGATTCAAATGGGCATCTACGCAGCAACTAAAATCTGGTTTTAAAGGGCATTATCTGCTCTCGTGTCTCACTCATTCACCCTGCCTCTCCTGTACAACCAGGGCAGTTCTCCATCCCATTTCTTCTGGCAGTCAGCCTTTCTCATGGCTAGCCCTGTTCATGGGGCTAGGAATAAAATCTATTTTTTTCTCTTGGCAACCTGCCTTCTCATATTCTTCAAGGAGCATATGCCTTTGATCTCCAGCATGGCAGTTAACTGGATGCCTCTTCACCCACACCTTGCGCTGAGCATGAGCCACCAACTCCCAACTCTTCCCCCTCCCTACATTGTCCCATGCCTGCAAGAAGTAGCCAGATTTGAACTGGTGCCCCTATACCCAAAGATTCTTTAATGTTTAGGTGAATGTGTCATCCCAGCCCCTGGCATCCATATATACAAAGAGTATGGAATGTTCAGGTTCACCCCAAGCCCCCTCCCCCTCAGAGTTGCCTCGGTCCAGACTCCACCCCTGAGAAAGCCTGCCAAATGATAGCCCCTCCCCAGAGATGCTCAAGATCACTCCCACAGGTTATTTAAACTGCCCCCCTCAGAGAACAAACATGCAGTTTTCCAGTCTTCCTTTCCTGTCTCCTCTCTGGGGGACTCCATCCAGGAGCATTTGTATGCATTAAATCTGGGCTTGTCTAATTCAGTTTGATTTGGTCTGATTTGTATTATTGCATCAGCAGAGATGATTATGGGGTGCAGAAACTTTCCAGTATGAGACCAAAACTATTAGTCAGGGTTCTATAGAGGGAAAGGGCCTATAGAATGAATCTCTATGTAAATAGAGATAAGGGTGTAAATAGAAGGGGATTTATTAGAATGGCATACAGACTATGGTCCGGCTAATTCAACAACAGCCTATAAACATACGGTCCAAGAATCCAATAGTTTGTTCAGTCTATGATGCTGATGTCTCAGCTTGTCTTCAGTATCTGCTGGAGTCCCCAAGAAGTAGGCTCTAATGCCAGCAAACGGATGGTCTTTCCAGCAAGAGTGACAGCAAGCAGGTAAAGAGAGCAAGCTTCCTTCTTCCATGTCTTTTATACAGGCTGCCAGTAGAAGGTGTGGCCCAGATTAAAGGTGGCTTTTCCCACCTCAAAGATCTGGATTACAAGTGGATCTTCTGACTTCAAATCATTTAATTAAGAAAAAAAAATCCCTCAGAGATGTGCCCAGCCATTTGGGTTTTCAGTTGATTTCGGCTGAGTCAAGTTAATAACTAAGAATAACCACCACACCAAATAAACCTTTTCTTGTTCTAAAGTGACTACACCAACAATTAGAATAACAGGAAGCTGAATACAGACTTTAATCCTTAAGCTCCATGTGGGGCATTAGTGGGAGACACTGCTTGAGACCTTGGAGCTATTTTTTTTATTTGAAAATCATGTTCTAGTTGTCGTTGCTGAGAGCCTCTGCACATAGAGATACATCACTTTAACTGTATTAAGCTTGAAATTGCTGCTAATCCTACAGATGTGAGGAGAAAAACCACTGACCCAAATCATCATGGCCAAATTAATTAAAGCAAGTTTTAAAAAACAGTTTGTGGACATGGACTGTATCTTCCGAAAGGCGGGGTTCAAGAGATCATCATTGGACATGGGAAGATAAGGTCTTTTATAATCTAGGAGTAACAGGTCTTCAAATGGGGGATTTGGCTGGCAAACAGACCAAGTTACTGCAGAAGTAAAACATAAATATAATAAGTTGGTCATCACAACCTTCTAAAACAAAGATCTGGTAACTAAGTGGTCATGACAAAGTGTCATAATAATCATTTGAAGCAAAGGCATGGTTGCTATTTCCTGGAACAGGCAGTACAGAATTATTTGTAGTTAAGGTTATAGGTAGGGAATAGCCCAATCCTTTAGAAACAGGGATTTAATCATAAACAGGAATGAACCTAGTTTGTATTTACTATAAACTGGCTTACAAGCCCCAAATGGAGGCAGGCTGGTTCATCAGTTACAGACACCAGCTTTAGTTTTTTTCTCCCAATAATAAATGAAACATTACAGAAATAAATAAATGAATGAAATATCGCAGAAATGACAATTCCCTGTGATTTAGTTGAATATACTTATCTGATGATCTACGAATTTTCAATGCTTTTAATACTATTTTGATCTGTTTTAGAGAATTTGCTTCAACTAGATGTCCATTGTAAGCCTTTTATAGATTTAAATAAGCTGTTCAGAATCTCCATCTTGAAGAGTTTAAGCTAAGAACCTCAAACTGGGTTGTGCAACTCTAATTTTGAAGACTCTCTAACTAGGCAGTAACGTGTTGGGCTGTATTCCAAGGGAGGTGAATGGATGTCTGGGCAGACAGAGAGATACAAGTCCTGTTTGGAGGTCAATTACAGTAGCCAGAGAGAGGTAGGGAGGTACTGCTGCAGAAAAAAGAGAGAGAGAAATAATATAGTAACCAGAACAAGCTGTTTGTGAAAACAGGCACCGTCAAAGACACAGGAGACAATCTGGGTGACTGCAGAAGCCAGAAGCACCCCTGCCTTTATATATAGGAACCATAGAAAGGGTCCCTTGAAGGTGAAGATGTTCAACAGGAAAGCTTCCCTTGTGACTGCAGGGCTTCCATTTATATTTTGTTAGGAAAGAAAAGCTGCAGACTTTTTAAAAACTACTATTTTCACTGTTGATATTTCACCACTCCCACCCCCACGTCTTTCCCCATGTTTTTTTTTTAAGGTAGTTATTTAAAATACAAACTTTAGCCTAAGCTGGCTGTCTCCTGTGACCAGATTGGTATTTAACCCAATTGGGTTATCCAGCAACTGATGAAGACAGATGCAGAAGCCCACAGCCAAACATTAGGTGGAGTTCAGGAATCCCAGTGGAGGAAGAGAAAGGAGTGTAGGAGCTAGGGAGGTAAAGCACCATGGGAAGGCTCACACAACCTGCTAACCTGGGCTCATAGGGGCTCACAGAGATTGAACCGACAACCAAGGAGCCTGCATGAGACTGACCTAGGCACTCTGCATATATGGGACAGTTGTATAGCTTGGTCCTCCTATGGAACTCCCAAACAGCATAGCAGGAACAGGGACTGTCTCTGACTCTTTTTCTGGCTTTTGGGACCCTACTTCTCATACTGGGTCGCTTTGCCCAGCCTTAATACATGGGGAGGTGTTTGGTGAAACCTCAAACTTCGAAAACATTTGCTCAGTAGTGGCAGGATTGATGTTCTACAATTTAAGGCTGAATGTAAACAAGAAATGTTTTCCTCTTTAGAATTTAACTGTTTTCTTCAAATCGAAAGTGCAACACGTTTTTGTTTAACTTTAGTGAGTAATAAACACAAGACAGACTGACAGGATCAAGCAACTTTTCCCATTCATTTCTGCACCCACGCTCACATCATGGGCGGGAAGAAACATTTGCGCGTGCGCAGTATACACAATCTTGCCACCGACCCGCCCTTGTGGGCGTCGCCTAATTCTCCGCCCTCCCTGTGCCGGTCAGCTTCTGGGGACCTGTGTTGTGGCTGCACCGGTCCGGCTGCCTTCCTTCCGTCCTTGATTGCCTTGTGGCCGCCATGGCTTCTACCGTGGTTCGGCTGCTGCAGCAGGGCTCTCGCCGCCTCTTGGCTCCGGCCGCCCCTACACTGGTTTCCCCGGTTCGGGGAGTGAAGAAGGGGTTCCGTGCAGCCTTCCGCTTCCAGAAGGAGCTGGAGCGATGGCGCCTGCTGCGCTGCCCGCCGCCGCCCGTGCGACGGTAGGCGTCCCTGGAGGGTTGAGTGGCCAAGGTGGCGGTGAGGACGCTGGGCTGCACCTGCAGGCAGGCGGAGGGGTGGGCCATGGCTGCACGCGACCTGGGGCCGAGGGAAAGGGCGACAGAAGCCTGGCTGTCTCCTTCAGAATCTCAGGAACACCAGTTAGAGAAAGGGGTCTTGCCGGAGAATAACCACTTGGGATTAGCTCAGTTTTGTGATCGCCCAGTCTCAGGCCGAGGATTCTTTGGGCCCCTTTAAGAGGGATAACATCATTCTACAGCATTGCGAGCCAGGACAGAAAAATTCGCTTCTGTGTAGAACTGAACTACGCATTCACTGTCCGGAGTAAGAGGGGAAAAGTTTAGGTTTTTGATCTAGATAATCTTGTCACTGTCTGGCAAAACCAAAAACAAACAACAAAATCCTCCAAAACCAACCATACGCTTTTATCAAGTGTATTGTGCTTATATATGATCCTGCATCTTGCATCTTCTGTTTGCTATGTCTTTGTGCACAAAAATGCATGTAGATCTACTTCATCCCTGTAGTTACACTGACATTTGACTTCCATGAGATTGTTAGTACACCCAAAGAACAGGGAACTCTCTCTAGTTTTGGGGAACTTACTCCTGATGTGAAACTTTGATTACTACTTAATCTTGCCCTCCAGGAGAATATCGATCCTGTTTATTCTAATTCTTGGAACTGTGTGTGTATTTAAGGTGTATACGCACACACCAGTCCCTTGTGTCTGCTAGGCAAGCACTCTACCATTGAACTACAACAGCCTCAAGCCTTGCCCATGGTTATGAAAAGGTTATGAAATTTTAACATGTATTATTGTATTGATACAATTATAGTATTGTTGCTAGTTTAAGGAACTGGTAATTTAAGTGGACATTTCTGAAATTTAAATAAATAGAATATAAACTAAATATGCTTTTAACTTCTGTCCTGAAGCTGTGTAGTTATAATTTGTTCATACTTAGATGGAAAGCATAATTTCATTGTTAGACCAGAAAGAAGGAATTTAGAGGCTAGAACAATACTCTAATCTGATGTGAACTATCACTTTAATGTGGCAGTTAAGGCAAAAGGAAAATTAATCTTAACCATATATGTAGAATGTAACAAAGGACTTCCAGTGTTCATCTGTATTACATTTTTGTATTTAAACTGTTAGGACTTGACATTAAAAGTAACAAACCTTTTTTTGTCCCTTTATATAATAAGACTTGAGCACAATTGTACATGATATCACGCTGTCCTTAACCATCTCTCACTGTCTCTACATCCTCAGTTCAGAGAAGCCAAACTGGGATTACCATGCGGAAATACAAGCCTTTGGGGCTCGGTTACAAGAAACCTTTTCCTTGGACCTTCTCAAAACTGCCTTTGTCAACAGCTGCTATATTAAAAGCGAAGAAGTGAAACGTCAGAAACTTGGGATAGAGAAAGAAGCTGCTCTTCTGAATCTTAAGGACAATCAAGAGCTGTCTGAACAGGGGCTATCTTTTTCACATCAGTGCCTCACACAGTTTCTTGAAGATGAGTTCCCAGACTTGCCCACTGAAGGTGTTGAGAGTCTAGTTAGCTTTCTTACTAATGAGGCCGTTGTTTGTCATGTGGCTAGTAACTTGGCTGTGGAGCAGTTGACCCTCAGTGCAGAGTTCCCTGTCCCCCTGCCTGTATTGCGCAGGACTTTCTTTGCGGTGATTGGAGCCCTGTTACAGAGCAGCGGACCTGAAAGGGCCGCCCTTTTCATCAGGGTGGGTATCACCAATTGCACTTGTTCAAACACACTCAATATGGACAGAAGGAACAATTTCTTTTTCTCATTCATTCCTTCGATTCACCTTTATAGACCTGACTGTTTCTCTCCCCAAAACTGACAGAACCCTAAAGCAATTTTTATGGTAATGTTGTTGTTGTTTCAGTTTGCTTCTTTTCCAGAATAGAAATATTAAATGTTGGGTAGTGAGTTCTGAAGGATTTAAGTAATTTTCAGCTTTTAGTTTTGCTTTTTGTTTTGTTTTGCTTTAAGGGGAAAGATTTATTTTAGCTCAGGCTGTAAAAAGGAATGCAGTCTGTCATGGTGGGAAGGCGTGGCCACGTGGGTATGCCCTTAGGAGGTAGGTAGATACATGCTTGTCTTCTACTTTGAATTTTGATAATTTAATTTTTGAATTGTAGGGTAGGGGTTTACCTTCTGTATAATTTTGATAGGTTATATTGCCTGACATTGTTTTCTTAGGATTTGAAATTGGAAGTTTTTAATTTAACTATGATTTTTTTTAAATTAAAACTGCAAATAGCAGTATCCTATGATATAATTCTGGTAGAGTGTTTCCTTGCCTGGTTATGTGAGCCCATCAGGGAGAAACACAAACCAGAATTCCAAAGGCTAAAACTGAAAATGCTCTATAATCTCAACTTTGGAGCATTTGACATTTTCAGGCTAGATGCTTAGCATGGACATTTGCCATTCATTCCCATTGGTTTTTATGGTACACATGGATTTGAATTCTGGTCATAATATTCTTTGTTCTAATTTAAATGTATAAATGGTCATTTTATGCGCAGGACTTTCTAGTTACACAAATGACAGGGAAAGAGCTCTTTGAGATGTGGACCGTTGTAAATCCCATGGGACTCCTCACGGAGGAACTGAAGAAGAAAAACATTTCTGCTCCTGAGTCTAGACTCACCAGGCAGTCTGGAAGCACAACCGCTTTGCCTTTGTATTTTGTTGGCTTATACTGGTTAGTAGAAAATTCTTTACTTCATAACTGATTGGAAGCCTTAAAGATAGACTTCTGGTTTTAAGTGTTACTTCTAATGCCCTTAAAATTGTTTCTCTGTCCCGGGCATGGTGGCACATGTCTTTAATCCTAGCCTAGCATTCAGGAATGAGAGGCAAGCAGATCTCTGTGAGTTCGAGGCCAGACTGGTCTACATCTAGGGCAACCAAAGCTACACAGTGAGATCCAGGAGGGTGGGAGTGGGGTCATCTCTGATTATTTGTTTTTTTCCCTTCTATTAGAGGAAGACAAGTTATCTGTGTTTTACTAAATAGTACCTTTTAAAGATTTTATGTGTGTGAATATTGACCTGCATGTGTGTGTGTACCACATTCATGTGGAGACCAGAAGAATTGTCAGTTCTGGAGCTGGAGTTACAGATGGTTGTTAGCTTCTTTGTTGATGCTGGGAACCAAACCTGGCTTCTCTGCAAGAGCAGTCAGTGCTCTGGACCACTGAGCCTTCCCTCCAGCTCCTGCTAAGTCCCTTTTGGCCAGCTGTTTGCTGTAGAATTTCATGTGGTATAAGCTAGCCTCATATTTCCTGTATAAAAAATAAAAGTTTGACTTCTATCTGTTGGTGCTTTTACCTTAATCTATTCTTGGCAGCAACTTCAACTAGCATCAGAGTAGAAGAAAGGAACTTTGTGTCTATCAAAGTTTCAACCATTTAGATAGAGCCTTTTAGTTTTGTTAGAAGTGGACCTGTCTGAAATTGTTTTCAGAGACAGAGAGAGACAGAGAGAGAGAGAGAGAACGCGTGAGTGAGCGCTCAATTAGAATACTAGATAGGAACATTGAGTATCTCAGATAAACTAACTAGATTAAAATGCCTGCAAACATTTTAATGTTTGAAGATTTTCTAATCTAAGGACTTGCCATGTAGACCCAGTTGGTTCAAACCCAGAGACCTGCCTGCCTTTGCTGGCACCAAAGGTGTGCACCACCACACTACACCCAGCTCTAGTCTTTGAACCCCTGATCCTCTTGCTACTTTGTGCTTTGGCTTGGAAAATACTGGGCTTCATGGGTTATCATAATTTTGTGGAATGGAATGCAAGGCATAACGGCCTCATGGGTTCTGTCTTCCTGTCAATCGGGATCACTGTCTGTTTTCTTCCTAGTGATAAAAAGCTGCTTGCAGAAGGACCTGGGGAAACAGTGCTGGTTGCAGAAGAGGAAGCTGCTCGAGTGGCGCTTAGGAAGCTCTATGGATTCACAGAGAACAGACGGCCCTGGGACTACTCCAAGCCCAAAGAGAGCTGGAAAGCAGAGAAAACCAGCATTGCCAGCTAGGTAGCAAACAGGGTGACACCATCATGTGTGTAGCAAAGCAGTAAGTCAGTGCCAACAGTGCTCCAGGATTAACAGCTCAAAATATAGGAAGGAACATGTCTCATATTTTTACTGTATTCCTAAAATTAAACAAGTGTTTATTAGGTGATGGGTATTTGTTTCGTTTTTCTGTTTCTCTTCTATATTGGTTTGTTACTATGTGTGTGATTTGTACGGCTAAGTTTATTTTACTCCCAGCTTTGCAGTATAGTCAAATAGATGTGGTTCATTGTGATGGGAATAAAAAGATATTCTTTCAGATACATTTTCTTTTCATGTTGATGCAAGAAAGAGGCTGAAGAAACAGCAGTGGCTCTGACCGTCACAAGTTTGATGAGAAAGCTGCAGGATTGAGTCCCACTATAGAGGCCAAAGGGTGGGACCAGGTCTAACTGAAGGAAGAGGAGGGGTCCTAAACAAGTGCAGGTGGTGGTTGAGACCACACCATCTCAGGTACTGAGCTGAGCGAAAGCCCCAGGGACAGTTGGTCCTTGATGCCTACATTTGCTTGTCAGATACCAAGTCAGTGGGGCCATTGCAGCACTAAGTATCTGCCTCTTCTTAGGGTCCAGGTGAGCTCTTTTGGACTTCAAATTGATTTGGGCCAATTTGAGCCTCTTAAGAGTAACAGAAGAGATCAGGGTTGTTTTGTTTTTTTTTTTAAACCAGTTCCTCCCTTCCCTAGGCAACATGATCTGACTCTCCACCAAAGACTTTAAATCCTGCTGCCTGGCCTTTTTCCTTGATCTAGTGTATTATGGTAGTTCAGGTTGTTGCTGGACTGGCTGTCTTCAGGTTCTTGGTGTTTTGGTCAATAACAAAGTAAAAGCCCACACTGATTGCAAAGTTGCAAAGAAATCTTATTTAAAGCAATAGATCCTGCAGGGAGCAGCATGCCACGTGAGGGAAGGGTCTCAGTAGCCGTGATTATTGTCTGGAGCTTTCCCTTATGGGGTCCAAGAGAAGGAGGAGCTAAGTTCCTAAGGGGCGTGTTTGGGAGTATTTTGTGGAGAGGAATGTGTGTGCATAATGTAGGTAAAGGAGCTAGACAGCCAAGTATGTTTTGAGGAGAGGGAGTTGTTCATAGCCTACCCATGTAGGCTGTAGGTTGACTGTAACTCCTGTACTATGGGACAGTTGGCCAGTCGGGCAAGGGACTGGAGATTAAGGAACATGAGACGTGGGTCATTCGTGAAGAGAAAATGCAGAATGCCATTTATTCAAGCATAGAGAAAACCTTATATACCTCTCTGCTGTACAGTGGAAATACCCCAGCCAGGTGGGAAATTACCAGGCTCAAGACGGAGCAACAACTCCCCTATATCTAACCACCAGGGTGGGCAGAGGGAGCACAGGAACAAACAAGATATTTTGCCAGAAACTGCAAGCTATCCTCATTATGAACCCTGGGAGGAGGGGTAGACCTGTGGGTCCTACAGTTGACTTTTTTGGCTCAAGCGTGTCCAGTAAGTTCTTGGGTCTGTTTTCCCTGATAGGATTCCAATATGCCCGTTTGCTCTTATTGTCTTAATCCACCTCCAATAAATTATACAATGGTGAATTTCCTGTTTGCAGATATAAAGCATCTATCTTTCTGTGTGCATGGTGGTACCAGACTGATGGTGCCATTCATGTGTTTGCAGAGGCACACAGCCATTCTCCATTCTCAAAATGAAATCAAAAGCTGATTGTAAAATAGTCTCTCAGGACCTGGAGAGATGACTCTGCAGTTAAGGGCACTTACTATACTGGTGTAGATATTAGGTTCCCAGCACCCATGCGGTGGCTCCCAGCCTTCTGTAACTTGAGTTCCAGATGTCTGGTGCAGTCCTGGCCTCCACGGGCACTGCACGCGTGTGGTGCCCATATATGTTTGCTTATACCCAAAGTTAAGTCAATCCATCTTTTAAAGTAATAGAGTCTCTCAGGACCAGGCACAGTCTTTGAAACTTCTACCCAAAATAGGGTAATTATCTCAGCAGGACCTCATCACCAGATTCCAGGCGCCCCTCCTGTATCTCCTACAATGCGAATTTTGTGTGTGAGAAAACAGGTAAGGAGGGAAGTACTAGTGAGCTTTTAAGTGCATATGAAAGGGAGGAAGGCCAAAGTGCCAGTGCTTTGTTGGATTGCATTGAGAGAAAGAAACCCAATTCTGAGGCTGGAGAGATGGCTTAGAGGTTAAGAGCACTGGCTGCTCTCCCAGAGGCCCTGAGTTCAATTCCCAGCAACCACGTGGTAGCTCACAACCATCTAAAATGAGATTTGGTGTCCTCTTCTGGCCTGCAGGGATACATGCAGGCAGAACACTGTATACATAATAAATAAATCTTCAAAAAGAAAGAAAGAAACCCATTGATACCTGATAAAGCACAGGTATGCTATTAGCTTTAACACATTTTCTTTTTAGTCTGCCCCATTGTTTTTTGATTAAAAAATAGAATCTGAGACATATCTCTGGCATTGGGTAGAGACATGACTTTTCTTCTGCACCGCCCTAAATGACCTAAGGTTACTCTGTAGCAAGGAAACTCTGAAATAAAAAGACACCATGTCTGCCCCTTAAGAGTTCATTGTTCCATCTTCAAAATATTGCCTGGTATTAACAGTGACAGTTTGTTATCTTGAAATGGCAGAATGCATTTCATTTGAATCATGGTAGTAACCCTTGTTTAGATAGTTGCTTTTCTAATCCCTGTAGTTTATGGAGTTGATTATCTTTGCTGTATTTTCTAACCATTGAAAATAATGCAATCCCTTTCCCCCCCTTTAAAAAAACCAGCAAATGTTTGTAACTGGATATTTCCTGTTTCACATGTTTACCATGTAACAGTATATTTTTAATACTAGTAAATGCTGTATTTCAGTAACCATTTATAAGTTCATTTCTGAGGTATATTTGCCATCAATTCAGTTACCTCATGTTTTTTTTGATTAAGAAAAATCTGAGCCTTCTGAGGTGGTATGCAAGCCATTTTCTAGAATAGATTGGTTGGTTTTTTAATCGGTAGTTTATCAGGAACTTATTTTACTTCCCTTTCTTTAGAAGATGTAATAGAAAGGTTTGTATGAATACAAAAGACATTTGATTTGGTAACTATAATTTTAGGGTTAAAATTTTAAAATCTAATCCAGATTTTAAAATGAATATACTCAAACATAGTAAAAATTTCTTGTAAGTAAAATTAGTATGCATTTTGTATGGAGCCATACTTTCAGGCCACCCTGGAAATAGTCTTCTTTTTGTATGTATGAAGGATAAATTCAAACATTGATCCAGGGACCTGATGACTAATGTAAATGGGCCCAAAGTAGTAGCCAGGTTAAAGTTCTTTTCCACTGAGATGGTTGAAAGAGTGTACAGATCAACAAACAGCTCAGATTCTGGAAGGTTTTCTCTGAAGTATAACAATGCAGACTGTTACAAAGCCAGAAGTCAGGCAAGAGGGCAAGGGAAGGACTAAGCTTTGAAGGGACAATGCTCTAAGATGTGTACTTGTTTCCCTTCTAGCTTTTTTAAATTCTATTTCTTTCAATATAATTTAAGATTTAAGGTTGAGATTTGTAGCCCAGACCCCTCAGCAGATACAGTTGATATAGTGATTGATGAGAAAATACAGCTGAAGGTCTGTCGTGCTCAATCACTTAAAGCTGTTACTATACAAATAGTAATCATGTAGACCTTATGCAGCAGCCACTCAGGAAGTTTATGCAATTAAACTTTCATGCATATTTACCATGAAGTATGTAGAATTTCAGCCAATTCTCAATACTTAACATTTAGTTTTACATTCTTAATTTGAGAATGTAGCATTATATAGAACGCTGTTCAATTTAATTTCATCCCCCCCTTTTTTTTTGGTAAGCCAAGTGATCTACCTTTCAGCAGTTGTCTGGTTTTGATTCTTCGAAATTGCGATTTTTATTTTAATTACTACCCAACTGTCGTTAAGTATTTTGTTTCCTGGAATTTTGTTTTGAAACAAAAATAAAGGCTGTGTTAAATGACTGTCACCTTATTAAAATTCTGTCAGTCACTGAAAAAAAAGTTAATTCAAAAAGGCCTGTTGATCATGTTAACTGACTGGAAAACACACTTCAGAAAAACTGTTCCAGGCACTAGAAAATACAGTATTTGGCAACTACGGCAGGTCCGTCATCATGGTGGCTGTGTTAGCCAATTACCCGAGAGTATTTTCCTCTCCAGTAGCCCCTTTGGTCATTGTACACTCTCACCCTTGACAGTGTTTCCTGTTATTCTATAATAATCCCTGTCTGTCTTCTGCTTGCAGCCCTTTGTTTCTTCTGAAATTCAACAGAGCTCACATGGGTGTGGGATGACTGCAGGCCAGAGCTAGATCACAGTACCATTTTCATCCTGATTCATAAAGCCATGAGTGTGTTTGTTTGTTGTCTCTACAGGGCTGCCCCCTTGAAAGCAAGAGCAAGAGTCCCCAGGCCTTTGACAAAGTTGTCTCCACAGCATTCGTTCTGAAGCCAGAAAGAAACACCTCTGAGATGAGAGACTGTTTTAAAGCCTCCGTCTGTATAGGGCAAGGAAGACCTTCAGCCTGGAGTGGAGAAGGCATCTCAGTCTCACCCTAGGCCAGTGACATCTCAGCCCACTGGGAAAACAAAAGCCTCTTGCTGAGACTGGCAGGAAAGGTGGAGCATGAGTCTTGGGTAACAGATATAATATCCTAGGTAACAGAGACTCTTTCCAGAGGGCGTTTGAGAGATAGCTACTCAGCTAAATCAGTAGTTTTCTTAATCAAGTTTCATTGTGATTTTTCTTTTGTTTGTTGAATCTCACTAGTAGCTAAGGCTTGCCTGGAACTCTCATCTTCCTAGTTTGCTATTTCTGTTTTGTTGTTTGTTGCTGTTGTTGTTTCGTTTTTTAAAATATATGTTTCAATTAAATGCAAAGATAAGAGACCAAATCTAGTTCAAACATCTTTTGTGTTGTCATCCATGAGTCAGTGTCATGAAAACATCTTGATAAAACCATGGAGTCAGTTATATCATGAAGTGCAAGACACCAAGTATGTTCACCACCTGCCCAGCATGTGTGAAATGCCTGACTCTAGCTAGAATCCGTTGTAGGTTTCTTTAGGCAAGCATTCCTTTTAGTCTTTGGTGAATTCACTGGCTAACTCAGTAATCCTTTCCTCTCTCTCTCAGAGTTGTATGGAAAGTGCAGTCTGTGACTTCTCTTGCTCAGGTTTTAAGACTTTAGTCTACAAGCTTGATTGAGACCTGTGTTATCTACTGCTGAATCCCTGCCCACACTCACCTTGCTTATCTTTGAGTTTGGAAGTTCCTGTTTGTTTAGCCTGATCTGATTACCTGTCTCTGACCTCATCATAATCCCACATGCTTGCTAAACAGCATGGCTTCCAGTGCCATGACAGGTGACGATGGCTGTGGAGATGACTAGAAAACGTAAGAAATGAAGCATGGCTATTCCTTCCCTGTTTTAGCCTCCTGTCTCTGCTCTTCTCTATAATCCCCCAGTCCCCAGGGATGCAAAACTTATTTCTTAGTTTACTTCCACTTGCTTGCTCTTGACTGAATTCAGAGAAAGGAAAAGTACTGGAGACCAGCTCTGACGAAAATACCACTTACCAGGGTAGAGGCATGGGGATTAGAAAAATAGTAAAGATGATGAAGATGTGAGTGAAAATAATAAAACAAAACATAGGTACCTATACCGGGAGGGAGTTCCAGTGAATACTGAAATCGCCCCACATTTAATTTTCATTTGCTGAAAATATCCCAACCCCAAAAGATAGGAGTAAGATAAAACACCGCATTAACATGATACAAGGAAATGAACATACCAGTTGAAGTTTGCGGGCTACATTCTTGGTTAAACATTCTGTTGCTAGAACAAGACAAGTCACGCTCACACCCTAGACCAAAACATTCTGTAGGCAAACCACTCCCTGCGTGGAAGCCATTGTTATCTACTTAAAGGATCTTAAAGAAACTTAGTTGGATCATTAGGCTTTTGATTGGGGTAGAAACATATCTATGACTCTATTCCTGAAATATAAGGTCTAGATATTAGCCACACCTATTGACAAAAACCTTGAGAGCAGAACTCTCTGAGCTAAATCAAGGCGGGACCTTGGTTTGAGGTAGAAACAGACAATAACCTTGAAGAAACAGAAGTAAGTCCCAACTCAAGGTAGAAATAGGCTCACATTTTTTGGGGCCTCCACAGAAAAGCAACCAGTTCAGAGGCAAAACCTGGCTTTGTGACACTTCAATTCTCAAGCTTCAAAACCCTCTCTCTCTGTATATAGTTCTACATAGGGAACTAATGTAGCTTTAGTACATAAAAGAGTCTGCAATGAAAAAGACCCATATTTTTCCTAAGAAATATATTTTCAGAACATTTCTAAGTAAAATTCTTAAACTCAAATTGTTAGGCTATATTTATTTTAAATCTCTTTAAAACCACTGAAAAGTGATGATGTGCTGGAATGTAGAGAAATTATTTCCATAGTTCCATTTGAAATGGCTGAAAACTTGGAATCAGTCTCTGCACAAGTTTTACCCTAAGAGAGTAAACTTTATACATGGGCTAGAGGAACCCGTGGGCTACAAGGACGTGAGCGGAGCACATGACTAAGCTCATCCAATGATTGTCTGGAGTGCTAGCTTTTTGACCAATGCCGTGTCTGCATTGTAAAGGCAATCATAACATAAGGGAATTACTGAGCAAAAAAGACATTGTTGGTTTAGTACTGAAAAAAGATAGTCATCTATTATACTTTAACTCCCCTGACTTTTCTCATGCTATAATTTAAGCCCATAAGGTCCAACCCAACAATGGAAGATCAAACATCTAGGATAATATAAGTTGTGTTGTTTTAAATTCAAACTGTATTTTACTATATGCATATATACAGTGGAGAAAATTATTCTCAAAGTCTTATGTAGCCACAAGAGAAATGTACTGGGAATTATAGTTCTGGTTAAGAAAGGAACAAACCAAGAGCTATTTTTGTAGTCCTAGACTGATCCTGACCACAAGATGGTGCTCCAGCCCTACAGCACAGCTTAGGATGTCACAAACCTAGTGGGGACTGCTGTCTTCCTCTTAGGAAAGAAAGGATGAGTGTGTATGTGGCATGCAATTATGTGTCATGACTTTTCCGGGCTCCACACAGCTTTACAATTCTATGAAAATATCTGCCTGAGTTATCCCACTTCCTGCTTCTTTTCAAAATTCTACTGAGGAATTTGATGGGTGCATACTTCACTTCTGATGCCAAGAAATGAGTGTTTGTTTGGTTTTTCATTTCCATTTTCAGCACAGGCACTGAAAATACAAAAATTTAAAGATTTTTTTAACCATTTATTACTACTTGACCAACCACTCAAACATCCTGCATCTGGCAGTGAAACATCTTGCAGCTGGCAGTGTACCAGCTAGGCCTACATTCTAATGTCCACTGCTTCCAGTCCCTTTCACAGATAGCCTGTACCATCATCATTCCAATCCTCAGTTTGTAAAGGCCTACAACCCTTGTAGTTGAAAACCTAAGGATCTGCGGTTCTTGACTTTGAATGAGAGTACGTTGAGTCCATGGCTCTCAGCAGAATACTGAGGACAGCTTGATTTAGTCTCATCTTGCAAACTAAGGTCACCCTCGCCCTGCCACCAGTAGAAAATTTATGCAATCAAAATCTTCAGGCCAGATGTGGGAGTACATGGTTGTCATAGCACCTAGAAGGTAGAAACAGGAGGATCGGAGCTCAAGGCCAGCTTTGGCAATACAAGTCGGAGGTCTGCCTACTCTGGAAGACCACAACTTCCTCCCCACTCTTTACCTCTCCCTGAAAAATCTTAATCACAAACCACAAACCAGGTGTGGTGAATGGAATCACAGTACTCAGAATGAAGAAGGTTGAGGCTAGAAGATCACAAGTTTAATGCCAGCCTGGGCTAGGTAGTTGGACCCTATTTCAAAACAACAAAACAAGTTAAACAACTCACAGCCACAGGCACATAGTTTTGAAAAAGAAATGCTCAATTGGTGGTGTTTGCATTCCCATTGATAGTTGTATATTCGGTGGCCTGTCATTCACTAACAGTACAAAACTAATGGCTTAAGAAAAATGTTCTTGGAGGAAAAATAATTGAGAATACTAAAAGCCATAAACTTACCGTCCCTGCCACTGAAAAAAGACCTGCATGACTTGACTATCCAGAGGAACTTTCTGCCAGGTTCGTGGTACATTAAAATTGCAAAGTAGTCTAATGAGTTTAATCTATTCTGGTCCTTTCTGTGCAGAAGAGATGAGTCATTAGGTCATTTACAGATGGAGAAAAGTTGTTCCTAAACCTGAGATAGCTTTCTGAAGATGCTTCCTCTGTACAAATATCTTCACATCAAGGCAGCATGTCACTGAAGGCCTGGAAATATTTAACAGAGGCCTACAGCTAATGAGACAAAGATAGAGAACGCTCATCTGACTGACTTGAAGGAGATATTCACGGGGAGCCTGACAGGTGGTAACTAGGATTCAGTTCTTGACTCTAGGACAGATGTCAACATCCAAGAAGGGTTGTTTTTAAGTCGGCCACACCTTTTACTTTAGAGCTGGGCTCATAGACTCCAGATAGAGGCTGAACTAAGTTTAAAAGTTTGTTCCTAATTGCTGAGTGATACTCAGTTCATTCCATTTGTAAGCGTTAGTCAGCAGTGATCTTGGTGTGATGGGAAACAGTGGTTTCTATCCACCATGCTCCTCATTTAAATCGCATTGGTATCTTTCCCCAAGACTCAAAAGAAAAGACAAACATAGTCTGACAAATGCTGGTGGGGATGTGGATTAATGGGATTGCAAATTGGTCCAGCCCCTTTGGAAATCAGTGCGGAGAATTCTCAAAAAGTTAACTCTACTATATGACCTAGCTATACCATTTCTAAGTATATGCCAAAGGACTCAACATCTCATTACACAGATAACTGCTCAGATGTGTTCATTCCTGCTGTGTTCACAGTAGCTAAGAAGTGAAGACAATGTCCTTCACCTGATGAATGGATAGTAAAAATGTGATCCATATATACTATGGATACTATGGATACCATTCAGCTGTAAAGAAAATGAACTCATGAACAGGTATGTAAGTGGATTGAACTGGAACGCCATACTGAGTGGGGAAATCCAGACCCAGGAAGAAAAACATTGCATATTCTCTCATCTGAGGTTCCAACTTCAGAGCTCCAAGTCTTCAGATGTAAATATATAACCAGGAGTAACTGCAGAAATCAGGAAAGTAAAGCGAGACCATTGTGGGGGCAGGGTGGAGCAATAGAGAGGGGGAATAGCAGTATAGTAATCTAAAGGGGGAAATGGGAAAAATGGGGGGACTTAATTGGGGATGGGATGGAAATGAATACAGAAGGAGGGGGTAAAATAATAGGATGTCTGAAAAAGTTATGAGGAACCATTGTTATATACCTAAAATACCTACAATACATGTAAGTCTGCATTTATAAACATATACTTATTTATTCATTTATTTTTTTGAGACAGGGATTCTCTATGTAGCTCTGGCTGTCCTGGGACTCTCTTGTAGACCAGGCTGGCCTCAAATTCAGAGAATCGCCTGCGTCTGCTTCCCAAGTGCTGGGATGAAAGGCCTGTACCACCATGCCCAGTTGCATATATAGTTTAAATGAAATGTTTCCATCCAGGCATACCTTAACAATAACCAACAACACTCTAATTGGACTTAAGACCCACTCAAAAAGAGGCAAGTCATGCCTGGTATTGCAAACCTAGTCAACTACCTAGAGTCAGTGTACTCATGGATCACGGAGAACCTAAATCTGTCACTTTACTAAACCATCATACTCCCTAAATACACTCTAAATACTATCCTAATATCCACAGGGAAGTGTAGACCTCGCCCCTCATCACGGAAGCTTCTTTTTTGCAGCAGAAGGAGCCCATTGCAGAAAACCACAGCGAAACAAAATGCAAGACTGTGAAAGCCAGTCACAATTGTTCCATCTGCAGCACATCTCCTGCACCCAAGGCTCAAAGATCCCTGTGGAGGATGGAGCAGGGAATTAAGAGCCAGAGGAACAGGAAGTTTGCTATGATTTTGTGTCTCCTAGAGATGTCAGAGAAGATACACCCAATGAAGACTCAATGACATGGCTACCTAAACATGACCTGAACAAAGAAGGAAGACACCAACAGATGGGCTAATATAGGAGGAAAGCTCAACTCCAGACATAGAACCACAGACAACTAAGGGATACTGAGAGTGAGAAGAAAGTCTTCCCCAATACCAAACAGTCAGTCCTGAGATATGTGTACAAGTAACATACAGACAGATCAAGCATGTTGTATTTACACATTTAGGAATACACAACAACACTTAAAGAAAAAGAGGCATAAACTCAGCCTTACAGAAAGTACTAGAAGGAAAACCCCAACCCAAGGAAGCTAACTGAACCCACAAAAACACAGCCATCTGATAACCCCCCACCAGCATAACCCAAAGAAGGGAAACACACATACACTACTACTGAAAACTAACTGGAATTAACAACCACTGGTCATTAATATCGCTTAATATCAATGGACTCAACTCACCTATAAAGAGACACAGGCTAAGAGAATGGATACAAAAACAGGATCCAGCCTTCTGCTGTATA
>LOJH01012855.1:15113-25275 GCA_001685095.1 Ellobius talpinus | reverse complement strand
CCAGCCCTTTTGTTTGTATTTTTATTTTGTTTTGTTTGTTTTTTGGTTGGTTGATTGGTTGGTTTTTCGAGACAGGGATTCTTTGTGGAGACCTGACTGTCCTGGAATTCACTCTGTAGACCAGGCTGGCCTCAAGGTCACAGAGATTCACCTGCCTCTGCCTCCTGAGTACTGGGACTAAATGTGTATGCCACCACTGCCTAGCTTTTTTTTTAATTTAAAAATTTGTTTTTGAAAAATCATTTATTGTATGGGTTCTTTTTCTGCATGTGTGCATGTGCACTACACGTGTGCCTGATAACCTCAGAAGTCAAGAGTCTGTTGGGTTCCTTGGGGCTAGAGCTCTGGGTTGCTTAGTGGGTGTTAGGAACCTAACCCAGGTCCTCTGGAAGAGCAGCCAGTGCTCTTAACATTGACTCATCTCTCCAGCCCCAGAAAACTTATTTTTTTGAGATGAGAGATGTCCTACAGAGACTCCTAATGTGTCAAGCTCCTGGGACTAAGTCACTGCTATATGGCTAGTTGTCCAATACTGAGCAACAGGTGGGGAAAAGTGAACATTTATATTGCCTGTCTAAAGCTCAGAGAACATTATGAGAAGGAGGAGGAGAGAGTGTAAGAGATGGAGGACGGTGTGATGCTGGTCGCCACTTACTCAGAGCTGAAACATTCCCTCCCTCCTGAAAACTCATTAAGACCCAGGAGGTAAAACTCACAAGTCCTAGGAAGCACCTGAAACACAGAAGATTGACAAGGCCACTTCCCAAGGTGATATAAGCAGTAACAGTAGCTGGGCAGAGGAGACTGGCAGACCCACATAGCTGCCTAAGAATGGCTCATAGAGATCCAGGCAAGGAATTTCCATGGACTATCATGCTGGACTGGATTTTTTGGTCATACAGCACATTGTGTGATTTTTTTTCCACTAGGGAGATCTACTTGCTCCAGGTAGGGAATCAACAACAGACCAAATGAATGATTCCAGCGAAGTCCAACTTGGCCAATCAATGGTTTCATTGGGGTTACTTACAGGAGGATGGGTAACTCAAAGGCACCTGTGCCACTGGGAAGCCCAGAACAACTGGGTAACAACAAGATGTAAGGGTCTCGCACCAACTGAGTTATGATGTGGGGGACCCTCTCTAAGATGTAAAGGGGTTGCACCAACTGAGTTATGATGTGGGGGGACCCTCTAAGATGTAAGGGGCTCACACCAACTGAGTTACGATGTGGGGGGACCCTCTAAGATGTAAGGGGCTCGCACCAACTGAGTTGTGATGTGGGGGACCCTCTCTAAGATGTAAGGGGCTCACTCCAACTGAGTTACGATGTGGGGGACACTCTCTAAGATGTAAGGGTCTCGCACCAACCGAGTTACGATGTGGGGGACCCTCTAAGATGTTGCACTCCACACAGGTTGCGAATGCATTTCAGGTTCCCAGATTTTGAGCCACCCACGCTGTGACGGTCTGTTCGCTCCTTGAGTAACCCTGAAACCTCTGGTAAAGCTTCTCTGCTCACCTAGCTGGACTTCGGTGCTAGCCGTACTTGGACCTGTCTTTCATCCCCTATTTGGGGCGAGCAGACATTTTCTCACATTTCCTCGGGAAGGGTGTTTGTGGCCCAGCAGTCAGTCATTCAGCCTTAGGAGCTGACCAGTGTGAGTCTCTGCAGGATACTCCTCATTACCAAAAAGAACATTTCCCTGCCAGGAGTGGTGGTGCAGGCCTTTAATCCCATCACTCAGGAGGCAGAGGCAGGTGGATCTCTGTGAGTTCGAGGCCAACCTGGTCAACAGAGGGACTGTTACACAAAGAAACTTTGTCTTGAAAAAAAACAAAAACAAAAGAAAAAAAAACCCGAACATTTCCCTATAGGACCAGCTAAGGCTTAACAACAGCAGTGATCTGTACAATCTACGAGGTAAACACAGTGTTGAGGAGGAATTGGACGGACTCATTACATCCTCTCTTTCTCTCTCTCTCTCTCTGCTTCTGCTACACACACACACACACACACACACACACACACACACACACACATGAGTACACATTTCTATGTCAGGTAAATTTGCAGGACAGAATCCTGACAAATTCTGTTGCTGAATTTCTTTATTCCTTTTTCATTTCTTTTTCTTTCTTTCTCTTATTAAAAACAGTTTTCTTATGTGGCCCTGGCTGGCATGAAGCTCACTCTGTAGACCAGGCTGGCCTCACACTCACAAAGATCCACCAGCTTCTGCCTCCCAACTGCTGGCATTAAAGGTGTGTGCCACCACCCCCTGCTGTGGGAACTCCTTCAGCCAATAGCCTTTAAGATACCAGCCCACTTTGGGCATGGTCTCACATACTATAAATGCAGATGTAAAGTGTGCTTGGGCTCATGGCTGCTGGATTCGGTTCCAGTTCCCGACGCATGTAAAGGACTGCGGATCACTACCATTTTGTGAGGTTTCATAACTCATTGACATGGATTGAATTTTGTCTGTCACATTAATGTTATCCTTTTCAATGGCATTAATTTTTTCATCTAACTTTTGATTTTCAATGGTATAAATCCTGTCAGCCAGCTTTTCACTTTTAGTCTGTAAAGACTGTATCTTTTCTAAAAGTGAATCATTCTTTACTCTCCTATCAAAACATTCCTTTAAGGATATAATATGGAGAACAAGGCTAAATCCCATGATCACAACAATGGATGTACTAGGAACACCACATAATCCTTGAAGAATTTCATCCATGAAACAAAAAGGTTATTAAATTCCTGGATGGCAACATGGTCTGCAATTATCTTGGGGTTTGTTTACAATTTTTAAATCTTTTTGTTACTCAAATGAATTTATCTCTATTATAGTTTTTCAGAAAAATTGGTAAGCAGAGACTGCTTGTTCATTTCCCAGCCTCCCAGACCAAATAATCATACAGAAACAATATTAATTATAACACTGCTTGGCCAATGGTGTATTTCTAGCTAGCTCTTATATCTTAAATCAACCCATTTTTTAAGACTTATTTATTAATTATTCATAGTGTTCTTCCTGCATGTATGTCTGCAGTCCAGAAGAGGGCACCAGATCCCATTACAGATGGTTGTGAGCCATCATGTGGTTGCTGGGAATTGAACTCCCTCTGGAAGAGCAGTCAGTGCTCTTAACCACTGAGCCATCTCTTCAGCACCAAATCAACCCATTTCTATTAATCTGTGTATCACCACAAGGCTGTGGCCTACCAGTAAACTTCCAGCTGGCATGTCCTTCTCCTTTGGCAGTTACATGGCATCTGCCTCTTCCTACTCTCTCTCTATATCTCTGCTTGGATTTCCCACCTGACTTTGCTCTGCTAAGCCATTGGCCAAAATAGCTTTATTCATCAACCAATANCTCTGGAAGAGCAGTCAGTGCTCTTAACCACTGAGCCATCTCTTCAGCACCAAATCAACCCATTTCTATTAATCTGTGTATCACCACAAGGCTGTGGCCTACCAGTAAACTTCCAGCTGGCATGTCCTTCTCCTTTGGCAGTTACATGGCATCTGCCTCTTCCTACTCTCTCTCTATATCTCTGCTTGGATTTCCCACCTGACTTTGCTCTGCTAAGCCATTGGCCAAAATAGCTTTATTCATCAACCAATAAAGCAACACATATACAGAACGACATCCCGCATCAATGCCCAGCTAGCTGACTGGTTTTTCAGTCCTGAGCATTACTAACTCAGGCGTTTATACCCCTAGGCCCCTTTCCTTCACACTCTCTATCCTCACTGACTGCTGCTGTTTCCTGTGCCCTTGCCAAGCTCCCCAATGCCCCAAGAGCCCAATGACTACTTCTCAGTCCTCAGTTTACCTGACCTTGTGTGTCCAAGTGACTTATCCTTCTTAGACAACTTCACTGATTCCCCCTCTCCCTGGCCACTGGACTATGGGGCACCCCGGGCTAAGTTTTCTGTCTACGCTAAAATTCAAGAGGCTTCCCCCAAGCTAGTGGCTTTCAATACCACGCACACAGCAGTAACTCTTGGGCCATTCCTTTGCTTTAGCACTCATTTGAAGACCTAGATTGCCCACTTGAAGGCCGAACAGCATGTTAGAGTTAATGGGACCAAGCAACATCATGGGTCCCAGCAGTAATTCCAGTACATGAGAGATGGCTGCAGATGATCAGGCATTTGAAGGTCATCCGTGTCTACAGACCAAGTCTGAGCCTAACATGGGCTACATGAGACACTCCCCCCCAAGAAAAATCTGAACAAATATAAAAATGCTAAGTGTCCCTGACCCTAGGGGACGTCTTGACCCCCAGCTTTCACATGCTCTTTTTTTTTGAGATTTATTTATTTATTTATTTTGTAGGCAGTGTACTGCCTGCATGTCTGCCTGCTGGCCAGAAGAGGGCACCAGATCTCATTACAGATGGTTGTGAGCCATCTCTCCAGTCCCTCAAAAGCTCTTCTAATCACCCCAAAAGCACCAATGGCCTTGCCCTTCTGTCCAGCCCCCCAGGCTCAGAACCCAGAGTCAGTCTGCTGCCTCCTCTATCCAACATCAGCTCACTAAAAACCAATCTGGCCGGGCGGTGGTGGTGCATATGCCTTTACTCCCAGCACTCAGGAGTGAGTTCTAGGACACCCAGGGCTACACAAAAAAAACTAGTCTTGAAAAAAACAAAACAAAACAAAACAAACAATGACAATAAAAAAGAAAAACCAATCTGTATTTTATTTTTATTTTTAAAACAAGGTTTCTCTGTGTAACAGCCCAGGCTGTCCTGGAACTCCCTCTGTAGATCAAGCTGGCCTCAAACTCAGAAATCCCCCTGCCTCTGCCTCCCAAGTGCTGGTATTATAGGCATGTACCACCACCATTCAGCTAAAAGTATTTATTTTATTTTTATTTACACGTGTATATATATGCAAGAATGTATGCACATATGCATATAGGTTCCTGTGAAGACCAGGGGGTGTCAGATCCCTGGAGCTGTTATGACACATGGTGTGGGTACTGGGATCCAAACTGGGGTCCTTTATAAGAGCAGTATGCACTATTTTCTGTGCTGGGAATTGGTGTGTGTGTGTCTGTGTGTGCATATATGTGCATAGAGCCAGGGGACATCCTCAGGCGGCACCCTCAGGAAGGCAGTCCACCTCCTTTGAGGCAAGGTCTGTCACTGGCCTATAGCTCACCAATTGGTCTAGATTGGCAGGTCTAGAGTCCTGCCTCTCCATCTGCATTGGGATTACCAGCATGCACCACTGGTATTTTTACCTGGATTGTAGAGTTGGAAGTCAGGTCCCTATGTTTATAAGGCAAACACTTCACTGACTGGGCTCTCGCTCTAGACCCTGAGGTCAGGGTCCTAGGAATTCTAAGAAAACATTTCTCCCAAGCACATAGTTCTTTTCCTATTTTATTCTATCCTTCCCTCCTTTTCTATTTAATTTTTATATTTTGGGTGTATGGGTGTTCAGCCTACATGTATGTATGTGTACCACATGCATGCCTGGTGCCTGAGGACAGAAGGTGTTGGATCCACTGGAACTGGAGTTGCAGGCAGTTGTGAGACATCATTTGGGTGCTGTGAATCAAACACAGGGCCTCTGGAAGAGGAGCCAGTGCTTTTAACCACTGGGTCATTTCTCCAGCCCCTCCTTCCACTTTTTAGATTTGATTTCTCTGTTGCCAAGAATGATATCCTAAACTCAACAGATCTTCTTACTCCACCCTCCTAGTAACTGGGACCCATAGGCGTGTGCCATCATGCCCAACCCCAGGCCATTGTTTAAGTCATCTTTTTAAGTGAACAGACATAAAGACAGCTTTTTAAGAAAGGGAAAATGGTCCCAAGAATGAAAGTGGACTAGTGAGGTGGAAAGGCCAACAATCGAAATCCCATTTTTATCTTTGACATCCGCGGGGACTGCAGTTTATTCTCGCTGCTCTCCTGCTCCCACCACGGCCACCCAAACCACCACCCCAGTCTCCTAAACCCGACCCTAGCCATTCCTCCGTACAGTTTAGTCTTCACTGGGCGGCAGGGTGGCGCGGCGGCTGTTTTGCTCAAAGTCCTCAATGTCTTCTCAAAGGGCACAGTATAAAAGTTCCAGTTCTGACAGTGCTGGGCAAAGCCAAACATAAAACCCTGCCTCTGGCCTGATGGCTCGCTTTTAATCCCAGCACTCCAGAGACTGAGGTGGGCGGAGCTCTGTGAGTTCAAGAGCAGCTCGGTCTATAGAGTAAGTTTCAAGACAGCCAGGCCATATAAAGAGACCCTGTGTAAACAACAAACAAACAGCAAAAAGAAAGAAAGAAAAGAGCGAGCTCTATCTATTAGGCTGGTTGCTTCTGCTCCTTCTAAGTGAGGCAACACGGTGCGTGCGCTGAGCTTGTCAAAGTCCCTCAGGGCTCCCGACTGGCAGAATGCTCTGGCAATCCAAATCCAATCCAAAAGTGGGGAAATCATGGGGGGATTTGCAGAGGGAGAGGATCTCTGCGCTGGGTGTGAGCTGGATGAGGGAAGCAGAGGCATGCCAAGTCGGGGACAGACTCAACAGGAACTTAAAGAGAGGCAGAGCCCAGAGTGCACCAGGGCACTCTGTCTCCTTAAGCAGGAAGTGCGAAACCTGCTCTAGAATTAACCACCCGAGCAGAGGACAGATACGGGCTGCCTCTCCCATATGTATGTCTGTGCACCATGTGCATGCAGTGCCTGTGGCAGCCAGGAGAGGGCATCAGATTCCCCTATGACTGTTGTCAACTGCCACGTGGGTGCCAGGAATCAAGCCTGTGTCCTCTGGAAGAACAGCCAGTGCTCTTAACTGCAGAGCCGGCTCTCTCCAGCCTCATTCTCCGTCTTAGTTTTCTAGATAGGTGAACACAGAGCTCAGCAACTGGGCAAGACTGACTGTCCAGCAAGACCCAGAGATCTTTCTGTCTCCTCCTCCCCAGAGCTGGGATTACAGGAGCACATTGTTACACCTGACTTTTTCTTATGGGTGCTAGGCAGCCACGCTTGCACGGCAATCGCTTTCCCAACTGAGCTGTCTCCTCAGCTTTCTTTTCTTTTAGAGATGAGGTCTCCTGTAGCTGGCCTGGAACATCCTTTTTGTTTGTTGTGTTTTCTTTGTTTATTTGTCAGGAGACAGCGTCTCACCAGGCACTTTGGCTGGCTTGCACTCACTATTTAGATCATGCTAGCCTCGAACTCACAAAGATCAAGAAGGTCCCAGGTCTTTCCACTTCTTGGGCTTACTCTCCATATCTTGTTCCAGTCAGTGCCAGCTGGCATCCCTCACTAGAGACTGAGGTGGCTTGAATATGGGGGAGGGGAGGAAGTCGGCAGGAGCCCAAGGGGAACAAGGGACTGGATGTGGGAGGCAGTGGTCAGAGATGGGTGGCCAGCATGGCAGTCCTCATGGAGTGAGGAACAGGACCGGTAGAGAAAGAAGTTTGGGGGCTTTCAGGGAAGGTGGGGTGATGTCAAATTCTCACACTGCTCCCCAGTCCCTGCTGTCTCCTTTCCTCTACTTTCACCCCTTAAGCTGCCTGTGGCTAATTCTTCCTGGTCTCCTTAAGAGCTGCCTGGGAACTGGGGCACTGGAGGGGGCTGGCAGGCCCTCTCCCCTAGCATGCTTGCCCTTGCTCCGCCCCTGCCGGGTACAGACTCTGCTGGAAGTCTCAGTCGCCTGGGTTAGGGTCTGTATTGCTGGGGGTAAGGTGTAAAAGTGGTCCTCGGGAGGGGACTGTGCTCCCTGGGGGTGGGGGTGGGTGCCACAGCTTGGAGTGTCTGTGTGCCAGCCAGGGTGCCATGGTGGGGTGAAGTCTGTCTCTCCTACCTCTTTGGGGGGCAGGGCATCCCCAGGAGCCACAGTTTGCCTGGGGCTCTTTACCTCCCTCCCCACCTCCTTTCCCCCAGGGACTTTCCTTTGCTAAGGTCCACCAGTCACTGGCTTTCCTTCCCGCCATCAACAATACCGGCTACTTCATCTTCCCACAGGTAGGAAAACCGAGGCTAAAGAATCAGAGGGAACTGCATTCATACCAGCAGAGGCAATGGCTTTTTCCTTTCCTCCCGAGAGCTGTCAACAAGAGAGCTAGGTGTCCAACCAGTCCTTTGGTTCCCTCTCCAACCACGGCCACACAGGAACTAAAAGCCTTGTTCTCTTGTTTGGAAGCTTAGCCTCCAGGGTAAGGCGGGGAGGAATGGGGCACCGTGGAGCCGAGGAGACCTGTAGGCACCCTTTTTCTTGGATCACTATGGGAGGCAGTCCCTTCCAATCCTGCCACAGAGACTGGGCTCACCTCCCTCAGAGCGAAGGTGGTGGTAGCAGAGTCAAGGACCTCAATGGGGATGGTCCTTCTGTGCCTCAACCTCTACTTCCCGCCCTGACTCCAGTTCCTCAAGTGCCTGGGGCAAGTACCTGGAGCCCATGGACACAGGCCCCATGTAGTATGGCAGGGACCATGACAGTGGAGGTTAGAAACAGGAAAAACGTGAGTGACCCTGCTGAGTCCACTTCTACCTTCAACACATGGCATCTCCTCCTCCTTGGCAGTCCCACCCTGAAAGGAAAAGTTTACCCATCTCAACCTAGACCCACAAGGGAACCAGCACTGGCTTGTAAAGCCTCCTGCCCTGCCTGGCCCCTCCAGGGGACTCACTTCCCTTTCCCTAAAAATACTGTGAAGTTTGCAGCAGGGCCAGACTGCTCTCAGGTGGCCCAAAGAGCCCTTCTTTTATTTATGCGAGCATGAGAGGGCAAGGGCCAATCTGGGATCACATAGCAAGTTATAGATGGCCAGGCTGGCACCCAAAGACCTTGCTTCTTAGGTCCATGGTGCCCAGTGGGCAGTCCTGAGCTCCTAGAAAGCCAACCTGCAGGGTCTTTCCTAGTTCCTCCCTTTGTTGAAGAAGTTGAGGTTCTGCGGAGACAGGAGTTCTGATGACGGGGTTACTTAGGAGCAGGGCATCTTCTAAAGCTTCTCTGCTTGCTTTTGCTGTTTTCCAAGTGAGAAAGAGTCCAGAGGAGTGCTGTGTCTAATCTTTTGTTCCCATTTACCATTAGACTTTTGGGAAGTTCTTTCTGGTCTGCCTCCTATCCACCTCTTACAACACAGACCTTGGGTCTCAGGGGGTGTTAGCTGATGACTTCTGGAGACACCATTTCCTTTGTAAGGCTGTAAGGTGGCTCAGGAAAGGAGTGCAGTACCTGGACCTGAGAAGAGTAGCCCCTCCTTCAGAGGTCAGGGTATCAATGAAGATGGTTTCTTAAGCATCTTGGTGGAGACCCCCTGCATCCATATATGTCTTTGCATACATCTTCATTGGTAAACTCCAGTTGTTGGTGACTGGCTAGCATCCAGGTGCATCTTCCTGATGCATTCACAGTACTTCAGAAAGCTGGAAATGAAGAGAAACTGGCCATGAAGGGGATTGCCTCAGTGGTCGCCTGAGCCCAATACCTGCACACTGGTGCCGGCTGAGGGTGACAAAGGAGCTGAATAAGGACCCCGGGGGTTAGAGGGTGCCCCCCAGCCACATCTGGAGTCCTGCCTACACATATGAGAATCCACAGGAGCCAAGGAGTGGGGCACAGCGGGACAGGAGAGGAGGAGGAAGAATATGGGGAGATTCTAGTCCCTCCCACTTAGAGATGCGGTCGCCATGGTGACTAAGGACCAGTGAGGTGGGATGGGGTTGGGGATGGGGGTGAGAGGGTGGCGGGAAGGAGGTACTGGGAGATCGGAAAGCCAAGCCGCCTGGTATTCCAGGGGGAGGGAAGCTCAAAGGCATCCCCAGCTCCAGGTAAGAAGCGGGAGAGCCGACAGACAGTGCGGAACAGAGGGGCGGGCCGTTGTCTGGCGCTGACTCTGCCCTGAGGAGGGGAAAACAGAGAAGTCAGACCATTGTGTGTAATGCTCAATGCAGCTTCCAGCACTAGCCAGACTGGGAGAGGGAACCCAAGAGGCACTGGGTAAGGGGTCAGGCAGATGGAGTGGGGTGGGTGGTAAAAATGCTGGAGACCTGCAGGGACAGAAGAGGTGGGGGGTGGTGATGGCGACACGGACTGGGGACATCCTTAGTGCCTTCACACGCGTGCAAGCACACACACACACAGAGAGAGAGAGAGAGAGAGAGACAGAGAGAGACAGAGAGAGAGAGAGAGAGAG